>SJYO01032929.1:2673088-2810000 GCA_006410555.1 Capra ibex
TCTTAAAACTCGTAATGAAATGATCGTACACTCTATTCACGTTAACACACCATCAAACTCGTAAGAAACCGTAACGGAAAGAAACCTTAACCTTACTTTTGACTGGAAAAGGTCAGGGCACCGGTGACGACTGAAAAGGTTTAAACGACCATATAACTCACGTCGTGAAAGTGTCGTAGTAGAAAGTCCTGAACTTTATCGAGTTAACCTTAAGGTAGTGGAGATGATCGAAACAAGCATCACTACGAAAGATTCCGGGTAAACTGAAGTGTAAGGTCCTACAGACCGAGATCTAATCACTAGTGTAGTAGTACTAATAGACCCAGTACTTCTAGAAAAAACCTGTCAAGAAGACACATAAGAACGGTGGAGAAGAATTATAGAAGACGAAGACAATCCAGGTATGGTAAAGACAGGAAATAGCTCGGGTAGAAACGTACTTTACAAGGGAACCATAGAGACTAAAAGAACTTCTCTAGAGATCAGAAAGGTAAGACAACAAAAGGAGATAAAGAAACGTAACTAGTGACTTCTTCCGACAGAATAGAGAGGAACGACAAGAAACCTTGAGACGTAAGTCTACGAATATAGAAAGGAAAAGAGGAAACGAAAAACGGAGAGAAGAAAAGTGTCGATAAACATTCCGGAGGGGTCTGTCGGTAAAACGAAAAAACGTAAAGAAAAGGTACCCCTACCAGAACTAGGGACAGAGGACATGTTACAGTGCTTGGAGTAAGGTATCAAGTAGTCCGTGAGATAGATAGTCTAGATCCGGGAATTTAGATAAAGAGTGAAGGTGACATATTAGTATTCCCTAAACTAAATCCAGTATGAACTTACCAGATCGCCAAAAGGGATGAAAGAAGTTAAACTCAGACTTAAACCATTATTCCTCAAGTACTAGACTCGGTGTCAGTCGAGGACCAGAACAAAAACAACTGACATATCTCGAAGAGGTAGAAACCGACGTTTCTTATATTAGTTAGACTATATATATATATATATATATATATATATATATATGTGGTTTAAATGTGTGTGTGACTATATAAATCAAGAGTGTTGTTAGTTCTAACCGTAATAATGATAAGGATAAAATGTCTACTGTTTCAACCCGTGTCTCTCCAACCCAATGACGGGTTCGAGTGTGTCGATCATTGACTACCTCGGTCATGAGATGGTGTTGAAAGACCGGGATCTTAGGTACGATAGTTAATGGGACTGACCGAATCTTCTATTAGGACACACCAACCCCGAATACCGGTTTCCAGGTAGATCAGCCACGACGGGGACCCAGGGACTCTCTTCTCATCCATCACCCTTAATCAGACAAATAAATGAATCTTTTCTCTTGATAGCCCAGAAGTAAGTAAGTAAACAATTTTAGGATAGTAAGTAAGTAAGTTGTTCATATATAATTTACAGAGGATGTACGGTTCGGAACACGGTTCACGGTCTCTGTGGTTCTATTTAAGATCTGTACCAAGAACGGGAATTCCTCGAAAGTCGTTTCCCTTCACCCTTCGTGTACCAGTCAATTACCGTGTCATACTGTGTACAATAAGACAAAATCTCCCTCTTCGGTCACTACACAGTCGGTTCTTACACAAAGAGTTAGACAAGGACAGATGGTAGATGAATCACGGTAAGGAGGGAGTATGAAACACACACTAAAAGAGAAATATATCATAGTGTCGTTCAAAAACATAAAAACGAATAGAAGGACTAGTGGAGCCTCCCTTATCTATCACGTTACTAGTCAGTATAGATGGGATTAAAAAAAAAAGTAGGTTATTTGTATCGGAACAAGGACACTCACTACCCCCCGGTCCTTCCCAAGACTCCTCCTTCTGCCCGTGAAATCTTACTCTTGAGACCGACATGACACCCTTTATTTAACTTACCCCCTCAACTTCGCCCGTCATGTTATCAAGTCCACCTTTTACTCTAGACTTGTTTTCAACACCGACCCCTTTCCCTCTTCCCATACCTAAGTTCCTTATAATTTCCTTACTTTAATTTCCCTAAACGATTAAGTCAGTTATCACAAATTACTCGTTGATGATTCACGTCCGTGAAACGGTCCACGGTCCTTATGTGGTCTTTTGTTCAGGGACGGAAGTAAGTCAGATCTTCTTTCTCTATCTATTGACCTCAAAAATGTTATTTTCTATTATTTACTACACTGTCCCCTTCATGTCCTGTGACATCTTCTCCCCCTGGACGTCCCTTACTCCCTCCTCAGCTTTGACTACGGCCCTAAAGGTGGAACCCACGTCCTCATCTACCACCGTAGTAAACGACTCGGTCCCTTGGGTCCTCCCGTCTTGGGACTCCTACAGAGAGACTCAGGGGGTTCGGGTCCTGTCCGTCCTTATCCCCTCCACCACTCGTTTACTGATCACTTACTTATTTATTTACTTACACCCGAACACCTAGGAGGGGTTGGGGGTCAGACTGGGACCTTCTCCTTCTACCCCTCACCATGTCTTTCTTTGAACTTCAAAGTTCTTCGGGTCACCAATGAGTTACGGGTGTTTGGTGACTGAGAAAAGTCAAAGGGTTGTCCGGTATACACCGACGACACTGAGGGAACTACAGATAGTGGGTCTCGGCCCGACGGAACTGAGTCACATGAACCCCGGACCCGTCATCCGTCTGAGGCGTATGGGGAATCAATAAAACTCCGGTGGTCGGACCCGGGGTGTCTAACAATCTCCTTTACTCACCCCTCTCTTGGCCGGAACGTTTCAGGAACCCATGCACAGTCGTCTCAATCTCCGGGAAGAAGACAGAGGGTGTAGGGGACACACGGGAGACAGAGTCGTAGTTAGAGGGTTGAGACCCAGACAGACGGAGGTAGCTTTCCGTCCCTAACCGGCTAGTGAAAGACATAGGGGTCGTGGGTCGGGTCTGTGGGGCAAGAGGGATCGTGTACTATCTTGTACACAGTACTCAATCAAGTCTCGCGATAAGGAACTAGAGGTCCCCAATCAGAGGAACTGGGAGTCTTCTTCAGGGTGGTCGTCGGTGTGTTTGTGGTCAGGGTAAGAACCGTACACCGTTCCAATACAAGGACTCACCCATCCGACTCCGAGACTTTCGTAGACTGGTCCACCCTCTTCCATGGTGGATGACGGGGTAGTAAGGAAGGGACTGGGACAGTTATAGACTCTCAGAATCTTAACACCTTAGAATCTTAGACTTCCTGTCTTTCCGGGAGACACCAGTACTGGAGGTTGATGGGAAAACACTTTAGACTCGACAGGACAGGTCCGAGACTAGTGTCACGGGAACCGTTACCCTTGAGTGGGGTTGGATCCTGGACTCTGGACGGAAAACACTAAAGAAACTCCCAAAGGAGAGACAGAAATTCGGGTGTGTCTGGGGTGGACGGACGTCCCGGGTCTTGTTGGGTGGTCTCGGTCCCGACCCGTACCATCACCCCAGAGACGTTGTGAATAGAGGTCGAGAGACGGTGGGGACTCTCTATTCCTTCACTCGTCCTCAAGGAAAGAGGTTCCGGTGTCAATTTCACAGTAATGTACGTCATTGGTTTGGTAGTCACCTCGACGTAGTTCCGGTTCTTCCTGTTCTCTGTCCGGTGGGATGGTTCGTCTTTCGACTTCACAACATCCGATAAAACTCTAACACACGTTAACACCAATTTTTGTGGAGACAATACATGCTCGACATATTGGACCACGAATTAGAAAGACTGGAATCAAAAGGACATCTATTTTACCTTGTGACTGGACCACCCGAACGACACACCCAATTTGTTTACATACGTTTCTTAATCGGGTCAGGTCGTGATTCCTCCGTAAGTCACTTGGTCCAAGAGTGTGTCGTTATAGGTCCCTGGTGTACTCGACATGTGTGACGGAGTGTGTATGTGGTGGGGACCGAGGGGTCCTGAGTCTAGACAGGTCCGACTACCGACTGACGTCACGGTGACACTTTTCTCTCCGGACGAGGTAGGACCGGTAACGGGTCACGACAAACCGTACGACACGGTCAGAACCCCAGAGGGACGGGGAGTCCAGGAAAGATGGACTTGTATCCGATTCCGAGAGGAAGGACAAGAACTCAGTAAATAAAGAAAGTGAGAAGTTTGTTTTCAGTACACAAATAACTTCAAAAGGTTCATGGACCTACCATGACATACGGTCGGATCCTTGACACGGGACAAACCCCTCCAGGTGGGTATTGACTGTAATTTTAAAACCACACAAAACATAGCCTCAAAAGATACGTAACGTTGGATCAGTATTACATACATATTGACATAGGAAACGAAAAAATTTTTTAAGTGGTATTACCGTATTTTATAAAAGGACGTATTTTATATAAAAGGACCTTAAAATGGTAGATCAGTCAAACCACAAAACAAAACAAGGACGTGACGTGTCAAACACCCTAGAATCAAAGGGTTGGTCCCTAGCTTGGGTACGGGAATCGTCACTCTCTTGTGTCAGGATTTGTGACCTGACGGTCCCTTGAGGGATGTTGGAGGGATGTTGAGGGACGTCGGTCATTTTAAGATGGGGCAACTAAAGTCGAGTGGTAAGATTGTTTTTAGGAATTGAACACAACTCTAAATCGACGGAGAAGGGTCCTATCTTACCACGACCAACAGTGGGACCTCCTTTTCTCTCTTTCTACTCCTCTCCTTCCCCAGCCTTCATCTCCACTTCTCTACTTTAGTGGAGGAGACCTCCAAGTAAGAAGAACGGGGAGAGAGGGGGAGTCCGATATAGACAAAGATTCATAACTTTGGTGGGGGGCGGGGGTGACAGGGGTTCAGAAAACCCGTATCGACTATAGGAAGAGAAAGTGAAAGTAGTTCTCCGAAAAATCGAGGAGAAGTGAAAGACGGTATTCCCACCACAGTAGACGTATAGACTCCAAAAAATATAAAGAGGGTCGTTACAACTAAGGTCGAACGCGAAGAAGGTTGGGTCGCAAAGAGTACTACATGAGACGTATCTTCAATTTATTCGTCCCACTGTTATATGCGGAACTGTATGAGGAAAAGGATAAACCTTGGTCAGACAACAAGGTACAGGTCAAGATTGACAACGAAGGACTGGACGTATATCCAAAGAGTTCTCCGTCCAGTCCACCAGACCATAAGGGTAGAGAAAGTCTTAAAAGGTGTCAAATAACACTAGGTGTGTCAGTTTCCGAAACCGTATCAGTTATTTCGTCTTTATCTACAAAAAGACCTTGAGAGAACCAAAAAGTCACTAGGTCGTCTACAACCGGTAAACTAGAGACCAAGGAGACGGAAAAGATTTTGGTCGAACTTGTAGACACATAACGACTTCGGACCGAACCTCTTAAAACTCGTAATGAAATGATCGCAGACTCTACTCTCACTTTTTCAACCGAATTTCGAGTCGTAAGTCTTTTGCTTCTAGTACCGTAGACCAGGGCAGTGAAGTACCCTTTATCTACCCCTTTGTCACCTTTGTCACAGTCTAAAATATAAAAACCCGAGATTTTAGTGACGTCTACCACTAACGTCGGTACTTTAATTTTCTGCGAATGAGGAACCTTCTTTTCAATACTGGTTGGATCTATCGTATAAGTTTTCGTCTCTATGATGAAACGCTTGTTTGCAGGCAGACCAGTTCCGATACCAAAAAGGTCACCAGTACATACCTACACTCTCAACCTGACACTTCTTTCTACTCACGGCTTCTTGACTACGAAAACTTGACACCACAACTTCTTCTGAGGACTCTCAGGGAACCTGACGTTCCTCTAGGTTGGTCAGGTAAGACTTCCTCTAGTTGGGACCCTAAAGAAACCTTCCTTACTACGATTTCGACTTTGAGGTCATGGAACCGGTGGAGTACGTTTCTCAACTGAGTAACCTTTTCTGAGACTACGACCCTCTCTAACCCCCGTCCTCCTCTTCCCCTGCTGTCTCCTACTCTACCGACCTACCTTAATGACTGAACTACCTGCACTCAGACTCACTTGAGGTCCTCTACCACTACCTGTCCCTCCGGACCGCACGACGCTAAGTACCCCAGCGTTTCTCAACCCGTGCTGACTCGCTGACTTGACTTGACTATAGGAAGACTTAGCAAGGGGACAAGTAAGGTATATAGGAAGGGACTTTCCTTCCCTTGAGTGAAAGACCACCCATTTTTCGGAGGAAAAAGACCCGGGGTCAGGACGTCTGGGACCCGTTTTTTCTGAGTCGAGGTCGGAGGGACGGGAGAACAGTGTACCGGACCAAAGGTCCGGAGACAGCAGGTCAGTGGAAGAGGACTGGGTCTCGTGTGCGGTCGTATAGGCTCTCCGGGGTCTCGAGGTCCACCCAGACCGACCACACGTCGTCTCATCCCGTCAATAGAGAGAGACTTACGATATAGAGAGACAGAAAAAAACCAGACAAAAAAACGAAACGGTACACCGTACACCCTAGAATCAAGGGACTGGTCCCGACTTGGGTGTGGGAGACGTGACCTTCACACCGTAGAATTGGTGAACTGGCAGTCCCTTAAGAGTGACACAATTACGATAGAAGTAAACAAGTAAACCATCGATAACGGAACCGAGTGCATCTCAACACCAGTCGAGTCTGAGACTCGAGTAAAAACGTAACAACAACCATTTGGTCAAGTGGGTGTAGGATAAGGACCTATTAGTAAACTTCTTTGGTTTTTTTCCGAACTATGAAACGAGAGAATCCTGTGAACTTAACACTAAAAAAATTGAGAAGGAGAACCGAAGAACATTCACTTAAACTATGTACACACGTTAGAAGTAGTTTTGGATGACTATTCTACTCTTGGACTTGACCCGGGTTCCGTCTTTGGGAGAAATGGTGTCCGGGACCAGGTATTGGTCTCGACGATGTATTCAAACTGGTCGAAGGACTTTTGAACACTTCTATATAGTGGAAGAAATTTTCAGGTTAGTACGTATCGATTTGTGTTTTCTTGACTTTTGTCCATGTTTTTGTTTATGTACTCATAAGTATCATCGTGATAAGTGTTGTTGGTTTTCCACCTTTGTCGGGTCTACAGGTAGCTACCTACTTACCTGGTTGTTTTACACCATATATGTATGCTACCTTATAAGGAGTCGGTATTTTCCTTACTTCAAGACTGTGTAAGATATCATGTTTACTTGGAACTTTTGTAATAAGACACACCTTCTTGCGTTTGTGTTTTCCAGTGTGTAATAACCTAAGGTAAATATACTATATAGGTCGTAGCTACGCCCCAACTCTCTCCCTTTGTCCTTCACTGACAAACCACCGAGACCTCAAAGGAAAACCCCACTACTTTTGTAAAACCTTGATCTCCCCGCCCCCACAACATGTTGTGGCACTTATATATTTACGGTGGCTTAATACGTTAAATTTGACCAATTAAAATACAATTCACTTAAAGTGGCGTTATATTTTTTTTTTTTCGTAGACGTTTGTTTCGTAGACGTTTTCTTTTTTTAGGTGACGAAAGTTGTCTGTCGGAACACGGTTCATAACCCCGTCGACTCTACCTACTCTGGACGAGAGACAACCATTGGCTCGAAAACCGGAAACTGCGATCGTCCAACGATGGAGGACTCTAAGCGAAGGGAGAGACACCTAAGAGAGTGACCAATTGTGATAGTGGCGGTCCGTCTGAAGGTCCCCACGACGGGGGGATGGGGCAGAATCGCTCGACCCAACCATGTGTGTTTTACGTAGGAGAATCACTGAAACTTCGCCCTTTGGGCTGTTTGTATTGGAACCAGTACACTATTTCCAATTGTTGGTGTCATTACTCAGTACAACTAGATTACATGGAACGAGACTACACTACTCTTGTCGCGAAGGTTTTTCTTGAGACTTGAGGTCAAATTGGTACTCTTCTTGTAGTCCTTTTGAGTTTTACTCTCTGTCAGATGTGTTAAGAACTGGTTATGTGGAGTTTTGACAGTTCCAGTAGTTTTCGTTCACTGCAGATTCGTTGACAGGTCTGGTCTTTCTCACGTCCCTCCGTACTATTGATTTACACTCCTCCATAGGACTCTGTCTTTTTCCTACAATCCGTTTTCGGTTCCTTTAAGTTTATTTCATACCTGAGACCAATCAATTTTTACATGGTCATAAACAAGTAATCAACACTGTTTATATTCTACCAGGTTATCTCCTTTAGTCCATCCCCATATACTTTTAGGAGACTTGTTAGAAACGTTGAAAAGACATTTATATTTTGATAAGAACCCTGAAGGAACCACCAGGTTACCAGTTCTGAGGTACGAAGGTGAAGTCCCCCGTGTCCAAGCTAGAGACCAACCCCTTGTTTCTAGGATGTACGGTATGGCGTGTCCCCTTTTTTGGTTTGATAAGAAAATTTTTGAACTAAAATTTTCTAACAGAAATTTCACATACGAAATTTTTAAGAATGTTCCCGATATTGTTCCGACAAGTCTATCTTTACCGTTACTTCTTTACTTGTCTCACCATACACTGGATGATCAAACCACATTGTCTACAAGAGTTCACGCTTAACTGGGGTCCTTCTTTTTATTCCCGAATGGGATGAAAGGTTCGGGGAGTGGTCGGAGAAGGACTGAACCTTCAGGGGAACATCTGTGGTTGTGGAAATTTATAGATCTGATTGTTTGTAGAGAACCATTTACAGTGTGACGTGAACTTTTATACACTCAATAAAAGTTTATAGAAAACTATAACTAAAGATTGTATTAAAATGTCACTATTCTCTTGACTGAGACATACTAAAGTCATGGAACTCTGGTACTGAAAAAACATGGAACGAAATACAGGGAATTATACAAGGTCACAGAGGATTAAATATGTCAGATACCCTTGAACTTATCTTAAACATGGACAACAACGCACTTTTGACATATTAAGTATTAATACAACTTGACCAAGTATCCCGAAAAGTCTAGATGACATAGGAAGATGAAAAGACACATAAGTAAGATAATTTAAAACTCTCAAACTATAACTTTGAGGTTGATTTTTAGAATTAAATAGGTGAATTTATTAACATTATATATCACCTTGATATACATTGAAACAAAACAAGGTTCAGAGGATATTTACGTAATAGTATGAAAGTATTAAATTTTTTCTTTTTTCTTTTTTTTAGTCTGACTCAGTCCCAAAGTGAAGGTACAGTTTCTGGAGTATCGTCAAGACGAAAGGTCCGGGACCAGGTGAGTAGAAGGGATCCCCCTGAATTTGGTCCTTCTTGAAATCTACTCTACGGAGTGACGGAAAAGTGTCCACATCAGAGTTCCGGACTACCAATACAAGATTTAGTTGTCATCTTACTATAGAGTCAGGATGTGTTATAGGTATCTATGAGGGTGGGTAATTAGTCCCTAATAAAGGAGGAGATGACTCGTTTGTAAGGAGGTAAACCATGTACTACTATGGTACCTACGGAAACTTGTCCGGGAAAGAGTTTATATTTACGTCCCACCCCGTGACATCTCCGATTTTCCTTACCAAATCTTACATGTTGGGACCTAAGTTTGGGACTAAGGTAATGAATAATTAAATAAATTTGGGATACTAGGAGTCAAAGGTGTTGATATTTTATTTCTAAGTATTACAGATAAAATATCTTAACAACCTCCTTCTCTCTTAAGTACAATACACGAATCGTGTCTCGACTATATTCCAGAGTTCAAGGACAGTTCCAAGAACCTACCTCGATTCTTCAGGTGTCCGAGGTCCCTTCACGGTGGACGACGGTTCTGGTGGTTAGGTACCCACTATGTCTTCGGTCTTATCTCTCTCTCCTGACCGACCTATGACCTCGGTCTCCCTCTTTTCCTTACCCATTGTTTCCTAGATAGGTGTCTATTTGACTTGAGGTTCTCAATGACCACTCCTCTGACCGTGTCTTACCGAGAGTTCCGGAGTCCGTACAGGTACAGGTTGTCATGAAATATAAGAGGTTCCGGTAGTAGTCCACTTAGTAACACTTTTGGTGGGGGGCAGGGGGTGGGCACTCCTGAACGGGACGTGGTCCCTGTATGGACCTCTCCTGACGTTTCAGGTCCTCCAGGTTGTGCACCCAATTGAACTCGAGACTCTTATGGGGACAACTCGGTCTGTGATCGGGAAATTAACTTCCTGACGCTCCTCCGGACATACCATGTGAGTCCCCGTTGGTCCCACCGTCTTGTCAGTCTTCAGAGACCCGTAAAGTCGGAGTTAGTGTGGGACCACGGATTGTGACGGACCGTGTGTCATCCACGAATGACTCCTGTGTCTACTCTCTTACCTTACAGGGAGAGGAGTTCAGGAAGTGTCAGACCGTCCCCTCTGTACCATATGGTGTTTAGGTACTCTATAGAACGGGTCTTCATTAGGACTTAGCACCGGTGACTTATGGAACTCCCTCGTTTCGTGAACGTCCCGTTACGTATCATCCTGCCACGGTCGGACCCGGTGTCTCCTGCTTCCGAAACAGACACGTTCCCCGAGTCGACGGGGTCGTAACGACCCCTCGCGTACTGAGTCCCATCCGTCCCGACACCCGACCTCCTTCCCACCCCGTGGGACCCTTTAGTGGTTACTTGGGGTCCTCCTCGGCCGGAGTGGAGATGGAAGGACTAAGGAAGAGAGGGAATAACGAAGGCCCGTTTCCGGCGACGTCTCGAGTGTTCGTTGTCGAAACGGTCGTAGACGTCGTATTTAGCCTCTTCCGTTACCGTGGGGTGAGGTCATGAGAACGGACCTTTTAGGGTACCTGTCTCCTCGGACCACCCGACGTCAGGTACCCCAGCGATACTCAGTCTGTGACTTCGTTGAATCGTCGTCGTCGTCGTATTTATCGTTTCTAGTCTTTCCCTATTTCGACCTCACTCGAAGAGTCACGTCTCTTATCCGTTGTAGAGTCTCGTATGAAATTTTTATTCCCACGGAGTCACTTTATTTTCGAACTAGGAGTCGTGACCGATTTCAACACAATTTTAGGACCAAATCGGATTTGCAGATCGAGGACTTGAAGGACGAAGAAATTAAACCCGAAACCTCTAATATAGACATCCCCCGGACCAAGTGACTCAACCTCGAGTCACGGACCATCCATTCTGAAGGGGTCACCGAGTCACCGTTTCTTAGGTGACGTCACGTCCTCTGTGTTCTCTACGTCCAAGCTAAGGACCCAGCCCTTCTAGGGGACCTCATCCCGTACCGTTGGGTGAGGTCATAAGAACACCCTTTTACGGTACCTGCTCTTCGGACCGTCCGACATCAGGTACCCAGGGTTTTTCGACCTGTGCTGACTTCGCTGATTCGTGCGTGCGGATCATCAATCTGTGACGGGCAGTGACAGTGGCGTGACAAGGTGTGGTACCACACTTCGTCGGACTTATTAGTCTGCGACTTTCGTTGTCCCCGGAGGCACATCCCGTCTTTCGGTGAGTGGAATAGATTATAACGACTCGTTGACAAAAGTGGATGATTTTAACCGGGACGTTGTGGACTACGGGACTCGCACTGACCAGGAGGCTCGGTCGACCCTCGTCGGCAGGGGAAGGAGTCAAGAGATAGTTTGGTAGAAGACACACCGCAAGAGTCGGGTCAAGATCTCTCGTACTGTCTTCTCTTTCTGGGTCGGGGACGGGAGACCTTAACGTGAGAGTGTCCTCTCCGGTGGGAGGCTCGTTACTGTGCAGTACTACGGTACACCAGGGGTCCAGTGTCCTGGCGTCGTGACCTCGAGAACCGTCCGAGAGTCGGAGTAGACACGGCTAAGCAGTGTAGGCAGTGGAAGAGAGGGGGAATCAAGTAACGTGTGTGGACTGGAAGTGGACCTTCCGGGGAAAAGGTCGACACTCCCCCGTCCGGAGGACCCTCCGGAAGGGGACGAGAAGAGGGAGTCGTGAAAATACAAAAGGTGATTGTGTCTGACTTGTCCATCCCGGGGTGTCCGTGCTTCGGGGGTCAGTGCACCTAAGTGGACAGGACCCTTTCCTACTAATAAGGGGACAAACCACTAACAACACACAGACAGAGGGGTGATCTACCACTCGAGGTACCTTCGTCCTCGACACAGACAGGACTAGTGACGATACCCAACCCGTGGACCAACCGACTTACCGAGACACTGGTACTCAGACTATCGTGAGTCTCCTTTTCCAGAACTACCATTTCTTGTCGACTCCCTCCAAGGACGTCACCTACCTCAAACATATGTTCCCGTCGTCCGTCCTTATGTCGTCCCTACACCTCCACCCTTACTCAGACCCGACAGGGTATCTGCTACCGCCCCGGTCAGACGGAATAACCCTCCTCCCCACCACTGCAACCGACCTATACCCCGTCCTCCTTAGGTCCACGACGGAGGACCCCGGAGAGACGGAGATGTGTGTCGAGAACCAGAAGGGGTCGACGACCAAGAGGGAGGGAGTAGGGGGATGGAAGAAGAAACTTTTTTAATAAATAAATAATTAAACCGACACGATCCAGAAGTAACGTCCCGCTCCCGAGATCCTCGCCGTCGAAGTCATCAACGCCGAGTACCCGAGATCTCATGACTTGTCAATACCGCGTACCCGAATGAACGAGGAGCCGTATACCCTAGAAGAACCTGGTCCTTAGTTATGACAAAGGACGTAACATAAGGGAGTCGGTGGTCCCTTTAGAGCTGGGGGTGGGGGGCGGGGCGGGGTGGAAGATTGTCCCGTAGTTCTTCAGGTACCTATTCCTTGAGTTTCTTGTTGTTCCGTCCACTAGTCTGGAGACCAGTAGACTCTCATGTCCTGGAAGGAAACAACTTCAGGGTCGAGGTCAGTGGAAGGGGTACACCTCGACGGTCTACTTTATGGTCTGTGGGTCATTTAGACTCAAAGTCTGTATGTCACTTATTAATGAGTCTTATTTATTGTGACCTCTGTACGGATATGATTTTTCAAGAAGGAACGAAGAGACTTTAAAGCTAAAAATAATCGATTTGTACCATTGGGAAAGGAGTGGGGGTAAAGTCTTGGAAGGTGAACGGGGACAAACTCGGAGGTCCCTCGGTAGTCTCTTCAGAACCCGGAGGTTATCGTAGGAGTTGTTTCGGTGTCAAATCTACCTTCGCTATGACTTCTAATAAATCAGAGTACACACACGCGCACGATTCAGTGAAGTCTGCACAGGTTAAGAAACGTTGGGGTACCTGACATCGGGCGGTCCGAGGAGACAGATACCTTAAGAGGTCCGTTATTATGACCTCACCCAACGATAAAGGAAGAGGTCCCCTAAAATGGTTGGGTCCCTGACTTGGACACAGAGGACACAGAGGACGTAACCGTTCGTCCAAAAAAGAAAAAATTGTGATCACGGTGGACCCTTCGGGTAAATCAGGGAATGGTGGGGGGTGTGCACCTGATCCTCTGACTCCGGGTCTCCCTGTCCTTGACCGTTCGGGAGCCCGGGGACGTTGAGGAACGGACATTGAACCCGGAGGACCCCTCGTCTTCCTGGGAACCCCTTCCCCCAAATCCTTTCCGGTCCCGGGAGGACCCATTCCGTCCCGTCCTTCCGAGGTCGAATCGGGTGGGCGTCCGTCAAAGGGCCCAGGACTGTTGGGGTCCACTCAGTGGTGGACGGTCTGACGTAGATCCCGTCAAGGCTCAGGGACCCGAAGAGTCGAGGACGACCCGAACGACGGGTCTCCTTGACCCCCACCCCACCGACCTTCCCCCACAGAGAACCCGTCCTCGTTCACCCACCCCGACCTGAAGTACACTCTCCTGACCCGTCGGTGAGTCCGTGAAGTCTCTACTGAGTCAAATTGAGGGTTCCTCCTTTGACTCCACTCCCCTCGACCCTTACCAGAGTCAACAACAAGTCAACGAGTCAGCACAGACTGAGAAACACTGGGGTACCTGACTTCGTGCTGTTCTAAGGGACAGGAAGTGGTAAAGGACCTCGAACGAGTTTGAGTCCAGGTGACTCAACCACTACGGTAGGTTGGTAGAGAAGAAGACAGCAGGGGAAAAGGAGGACGGGAGTTAGAAAGGGTGGTAGTCCCAGAAAAGATTACTCAGTCGAGAAACGTAGTTCACCGGTTTCTTAACCTCGAAGTCGAAGTCGTAGTCAAGAAGGTAAATAAATCCTAACTAATAGGAATCCTGGCTGACTAAACTAGAGGAATGACAGGTTCCCTGAGAGCTCCCAGAAGAGGTTGTGTGGTGTCAAGTTTTCGTAGTCAAGAAATTGTGAGTATCTCCGTCCCTGAATTAACTTTAGTGGGTCGGTCAGTCTGGGTGTCCGATCCCAAAAAGATAGCTCAACAGTAAGGTGAAAGGGACGACTTTAACGGGTGGGGGGAGGGACGAGACACAAAGAAGTAGAGTAAAAGGGGAAGAACTACCATGTACTACACAAATAATAGTCAGAGGTCAATTTTGTGTTTAGGACACGTGAGAGACCTCTAGAGTCTTGTCACGGACCGTGACTCGTCCACGACTTATTCCGAAACAACTTTCTTTGACGGGGATATTGTAGAGTGGAACACGCCGCGTGTACCGCACTACGCCGTCAGGGGGTCGACGTCCATACGTCATGTTGGAGACGATCCTCACACCGAGAGACACCCAGACCCCCGGGGACTCCGGGTCTCGAGGGAGGAGATCCGTGTCGGGGTGGACCGAGACAACGTGTCCCTACTCTACCTGACTGACACTCGAGACCCCGACCCGAGAGCGGACAGACAGGGTCTCGTGGACGACCTGGTCTGTTGTGGTCTCTTGCCAGTCCCCTGAGCTAAGCTGGGGACCCAGTCCTTCTAGGGGACCCCTTTCTTTACCTTGGATGACGTCATGAGAACGGACCCTTTTGGGTACCTGTCTCCTCGGACAACCCGTTGTCAGGTACCCCAGCGTTTCTCACCCTGTACTGACTTCACTGAATCGAACGTGCGTCAGCGATTCGTCAAAGTCTGAGAAAACACTGGAGTACCTGACATCAGGATATCCGAGAAGAGAGATTGTTTGATAGTGGTTGTCCTTCTTAAATTCTTTCCAGTTTTCCTCTCTCCTCTGGGGTCAGGGATACAGGATGGTTAGAGGGTCTTAATAAGAGAGACTTTAGACAGAACCGACCCACTACAGGTGTAATGGTCCTTTCTGGGACCCAGTCTCACTAACCGGTCTCTGTTGGACCTTTGAGTGGGATTTTGGTGTTTTGGGCCCTGACACTCGGAGTACCGTCTCGTCAAGAGGACCCAAGGGAACGGGACGACGAGAGGTGAGTCCACGGGGAAGGGTTGTTTCAGAGAACGATACAGTCAGTCGTACAGAGGAGCCTGTAAGTAAAGGTTCACAATTCGATCTCGGGTGAGAGTCCGGGATCTTCACGTTGTAGATCAGAGTCGATTATCGATACAAGAGTACTGTCCCAACATGGTTTCTGTAGGGAAAATTACATACCTATTTATCATTCGAGAGTCATTTTAGTACCTCGGGAGAGTACCGTCACTACCACGCTCACGACTACCCCTACACGAGCGGTGCTCATTACACGAGACAAGGGGAAAGAAACCAATAGCGAGACTGTAAACAGTGTTTGCGTGCAAGACAAGGAGATTATTACAGACACCGGATAAAGTGACATTCGTCGCTTCGAGGGGACCCATTAGAGTTTTGGGACTTCTTTGTTTTGGAACCACAGTGTAAGAGGAGGTCCAAATAAGACATCCGTAGAAACGGTTGTTAGTGGAGACTAATACATAATATGGCTCCCTCACATGTGACACGGTCGGTGATCGGATCCCCGCAGGGAATGGAAATCCGGGGTCCGAGGAGAGATAGGAACTGTCAGGGAAGTGCCTGGGATAAGGGACAGGAAGAGACTCCGAACGTAGGTCCAGAATAGACAGAACCTCTGGCACCCACCAACCTCGGAGTTCCTGACAGAACCCCTGTGAACCTTGTGAAGTCTCAGTAGGTCTCTTACAGTGAGGCTCTCCAGACAGGTCTAAACAGGCCGGGGTCCGGAGACGGGTCAGATCTACGGAGGAGGAGATCAGTATACTAGAGGGACAATACAGGTTTCCACTCGAGACGTAGAGAAGGGTTCTGACAAGGACAGAGTCGGGGTCACTCCCGCGGAGGTCGGTCGACCCGTGCACCCGTCTTGGACTCTTGGTACCTCGGAGGAGAGTGGGGGAGGGACGAGAGGAGGTAAAGCGAGCCAGGACCGGTAGGCAGACACTGTAGGACCCCTCTCGGGTGCAGAGTGGAAGGAAGCGGAGTGGAAGTAAAAATGAAGTAGAAGAGAGTGGACTCGAAGAAGCTAGAGACGGGAGTCAGGGCACGAGGGACGTCGTCGTCCCTCCCTAGGATGACCGTCACGTAGGTTCGAGTAGCAAGAGGACGAGTCTTGGAGAGGTGTCGAGGGGTAATGGGAGTCCTATTTTAGTCGAGGAACCGGACTATCGACTCCAAGAAGTACTAGACCTGGGGCGGTCGGAGTGGTCGAGTGGAGTGTGACGACAAAGGTCTGACGATTCGTAAGACGTCGAGGGTCGGAACGAAGTTCTACTAGGGAGGTGGACCTTGCGAGGAAGGAAGGATTGACCATCTAAGGAAGTAGAAGTTAGTAGCCCTCTCAGGTGACGCCCTTAGTTGAACAAAAGGTCCCTCCCACCCATTTGTTCCGAAAAGAGTCCCACATACACACACACAAATCTCAGTCAGTTGCAAACAGATAAATAAGTACATGTGTATCCGAACAAAGATTTTCCTAGACTCTACCCGGTAATGCATAAATGACTCACCGTCGGTACGCGGCGCGTTGAGGTACGCGGCGCGTTGAGGTAGCGGAGCGTTGAGGTACGCGGCGCGTTGAGGTACCCGCGACGTACGCGTAGGTGTGAGGGAGACCGTCCGGCCTCTGGGCTCTTTAGATCCCGTCCCCGAACCCCGCGTTCCCACTCCCTTGAGTCTCCTTGGTCTTTCCCCCTCCACCCTTCCTCCCTTGTCACTCTTCCCGAACTGTCCTCTACCCTTGTCTGCCTTGTCTTCCTCGTTTCCGACGCTCACCCCCTACCCCTCTTGGTGTCGAAGGAAGACGCCGGGGACGAACACAAAGGAAAGGGAAAGGGGGTCCAGCAGAAGTTCTAGACAAGGGGAAAGAAGAACGTTGTAACGGGGCGCCCCCTGTCCCACCCCTACTTGCATCACCCCTGCCTTTGACACTCTCGGGGAGTCCCAGGTCTAATGGGTGTCCTCCCTCGGACAGGGGTCAGTTACTCGCGAGGACACCAGTGTCGTGTGACTTCAACGGTCGTGTGGTCGGTAGGAGGAAAGTAGGAGGGTTAGTCAGACACTGACCCATAGTCGCGTAGGTAAAGTAGTCTCTTCTTGGGCTTCTGGTCTTACACCCACTGTCTCGTTCCTGAGGTGGGCAGATAGAAGTCTCCGATTTTAGAAGGAAGACAGTTGATAGCGTCCCCGGTAGACGAGGACTTAGGAGACCCGTGTCGTGTCCCTCGAATTCTTTATACTCACCCCAATCGTAGTCCCTCCTACCTAAGGACTCTTCCCGGGACAGAGACGTCGCAGATCCGGTTATGGACCCGAATTGGAAGTACCCGAAGGGACTATCGAGTCAACCATTTCTTGGGCGGACGTTACGTCCTCTGGGGCCAAGTTTAGGACCCAATCCTTCTAGACGACCTCTTCCCTATGCGATGAGTGAGGTTATAAGAACCCGAAGGGAACCGAGTCGACCATTTTTTAGGAGGACGTTACGCCCTCCGGACCCAAACTTGGGACCCAACCCTTCTAGGGGACCTCTAGGAGGTCCCCTCCTAGGGATAAGACCGGACCTCTTAAGGTACCTGATATATCAAGTACCCCAGCGTTTCTCAACCTGTACTGACTCGCTGAACGTGAAAGCGAAAGTTGGAAGTACCCGATGAAGTCAGTGAGCCGAGGAGACGTAAAGATAGGTCGTAAAGATAAAGACGTAAAGATAGGGACCACGAGTCCCGTGTCCTGGACCAGTCCGTGGTCCTTCGATCCGACGTCGGGGTCGTGACGGTCGGGACCGAAGCACTGAGACCGGCTCTGGAGTTGGGAGACGGGAAACGGAAGACGTCAGCTCTACGACTCGATCTCCCACAAGCTCCAGGACTGAAGAGACTAGAACCACTGAGGGTCTAAAGGGAACCAAACCAAACAAACATACGTCTCACGCACGGTCCGACTCTTGTCCTAGTCAAGGGTAGGATGGGTCGACCAGTCGGGATTCCCCAGCGAGGTCCGTCACCCTTACCAACGGACCCAGTCCCCAATGTCTAAGATCAAAATAGACAACGTCGGTTTCGACCCCGGTCGGACCGGGTGAGGGGTCGACTGGGGGTGACTGGGGTTTTGACTCGCCGACCCTTAACTGGGTCCAACTCGACTCCGTCGACAGTTCCGTCGGGATTTTAATCGAAGTTGTCCCTATCCCTCTCTCGGGACCGGGTCCGAAGTCCGAGGTCGCAGGGGCTCCCTGACTCAGGTGTGAGGTGACTTCCGACCTCTCCAGTCGGTCTCAAGACCGTCACCGGGGTTGCACTACAACCGACCTCTCAGTGTCTGCTCGTACCTGTGTAAAGTCCTCCCCTAAACTTCCCGTCCGTGGGAGACGGTTAACGAACCCGGGACTACATCGAGGGTAGAGGGTCGGGTAGTCTTGGACCCACCCAGGTCCTTTCCTGGAACGATAAATATAAGAAGATCTTGTCCAACTCAGTCGGACGGACAGAAGGGTTCCGGCTTAACCTACCGGAGTGTGGATTGTAGTTGAGGGTTGGTGTCTCCTCCTCGGTCTTCCAGATGGTCGGACGACACTCCCATCCAACGTCTAGGGGTCATGAGACAGATCTCAGTCGAGGAGGGTGAATCCTTGTCGTCGACCTAGGTGAAAGGAAGAGAGACGGAACACAAGACTCCTAGAACGTCTAAGATTAAGGTTTCCAGACCCCAACGTGTACTCTAATAAGTTCTAAGATTGTTCCAGGGTCCAACCAGACGTCTGATGAGACTAGTGTCTAGAGTGAGAGGGTCGGTCGGACCCACCTGGAGATCCGGTCTGAAGGAAAGAAGCAAAAGTGTCCATAAGGAGTTGGTTGGGGTCGTCTCGGACCGAGTCCATGCACCCGTGTACTACGTCGTCCATCGACTGACAATATAAAACACGAGGACACACCCACCCATCTACACGTACCGTCAGGACCACGGGGACTCGTAGGTCGAACACTGAAAAATGTGATGTCTCACATGTTTCTACGTCCACATGTTATTATCGTGTTTAACGATTGTGAAATTTTTTATCAGTTGAAAATCAGTCCATGATTGCTCTAATGTATATTACAGAATTCAGAGTATTGTTGAGAATACTCAAAACTAGGATAAGAGTCTACTCTTTTAACTCCGAGTGTCTCCAATCCACTGAACGAGTTCCAGTGTACTGACAATTCTCCGTCAGTCCCAACGACAGTCCCTACCACTCCTACGTGGAGTGGGACCACGTCCACTCGAACCCTCGTGTACACGTCGGCCCATCCGGACCCACTCACGTCCTCACTTCATCGCGGTTCTCAGTCCCTCCGACCTCAGTCACGTCTGGTTAGTCTCGCGTACCTCTTCCACCCCCCACCCCTCCCCACCGTTAGTCTCGTCCACGTCTTCCGTCCACCCCTCCTTCCTCTGGATCCGGGTTTACTCGGGTCGGACCCGAACTCAGAAGTGTGACGGGCCGACTCAAAGTTGAAAGAGGAGACACTTCACTTATATATTCTCAACAGAAGACTCCGACGGCGAAACTCTTTCTTTACACTATTGTACATGTTTCTCCGAGAGAGTCCCGGTCGGGTTGTGTCTCATCCACGAGTCCTATACACTCGATCGGAAAGGAGAGGGGGACGGGGTGGGAGACACCCACTTGACGAACCGTTTGACCCCTCACCGAAGACTGGACTACCAACGACGGTTGAGTAACCTAATTTTCTCCGTAGGACCCTTCCCAGTCCCTGTTCGGCCCCGTTCCGGTTATGTCTCCACGACGCTAGTGTCGACTCTCTCGGAGGGCCCTTCCTCTGTCTGTAGGGATGTCTCGAATCTCGGACCGAACGTAACCGACTCTGTCTTGACGTTTCGACCTCTGGGGAAGTTGAGTCCTATTCGGGAGAATCCTTTCTTTATGGGAGAGGAAACTGAGTCGGGAATCGATACAGTCTGTAGTCAGAAGTACCAGGAGATCTCTCGCACGGGTGACCCCCGGTTCAGAGGGGACCCGACCCGGCCTGTAGACAATCCAGTCCCAAAACATTCAGAGACTACTGAGTAAAGGAGAAGGAGGAGGGTGTGGGGTTGGAGTGACGGCCTCGACCCACAGGGACCACTACGGGCGTAGACTTAACGACACCCAGTAGTCACCCATCTGGGGAATGGATGGTCTCTACGTAACGGTCGTTCAAACGACGGGCTCAGTGAGGATCTCCTTATTTGACGAAGAACATCCGGAGACGTTTTTCACCCTTCAGCGGAACCATCCACAATTAGAGAGGACCCTAGGTCTTACCTCCCCTTGAGTCAACCTAGGGGACCTGGTGGTCTTCGTCTACGACCCTTTCTCTCAGGTCCTATGTGACGACTACTCTCGAGCAATTTCCACCCTGTCGCTTTATATCGTGACCACTACGGTGTACCGAGTAAAGGATTTAAAGGGTGCACTCCTAGGATTCCGGTTTTCTCCCGGTAGTGGTCCGCTCCAGTGGTCCTTTTCCCCGTGTCTCGGGTGGGGTCGGTGGGAGGGTCCGACACTTTCTGAGACCGCAAACCGCGGGGGTACACCGACTTATCTGCTTTTGTCCCGACTCGATTCTAAACCTTTTTTCACCCAACTCACTGAGGTGACGCACTCCCCGTAGGAAGGACCTATGTCCCGCTCCTGACAGAGGTTAATGTGTCGGAGCCGGGGTTGATCAGGGGGGTTAAGTTATAGATAGAGGGTGTGGCCTGACCCTTGTGGGGTCCTCGTGCCACCCTAGACTAGATAGTGTAGGGAACCTATGGGACCCTTCCGTGACACTTCGGAACTCCTTCACCAAACTTGACTTAACTTAAGTCACATTACCTTCCTTTTCACCTTACACCTGTTTCTAATACGTGTCCTGACGAGTGGTTTAGGTACAGACATTTTCGTTTTAACGCAACTACATAACGACTTCACCCATTATCCATGTTCCCAGACAATATTATAAGTCAAGTAAAATCTCACACAAACTTTACTAAACTTTGTTTCCTTAATTACCTTTGGTATTTCCGGATTGTTATCTTTAGATTTATTTAATGTTACGTCAACACGTTTCCTTATCACAGATCTCTGTAATTTTTACGACGGTACTCAAAAAAACAAAAATTAATATTGTCGAAATAACTAGATATTAAGTGTATTGTATGTTAAATACCTGAATTTCATATGTCACCAAAAATCGTATAAGTGCTTCAAAATGTTGGTAGCGACACTATCTGAAACTCCGTAAAAACTTTTGGGGGGTTGTTTTGGAAGATGGACAATCTCCAGTGAAGAGTATACGGGGGTTCAGAGAGGGTTGGGGAGTTACGTCGGCTGTTTAGATGAAAGACAGGGACATCTAAACGAATAAGACCTGTAAATTACTTTTACTTTAGCACATTATACACCAGGAGACATAAACTGAAAAAAAAAAATTGTGTCGTGCAAAAGTTCCAAGTAACTTCAACATCGTACCTAACCATAAAGTAACACCTACGTGGTTTTACATAGGTAAGTAATCAACTACCTATCAAGTAATCCAACAAAGACGAAACCCCGATACTACTTATTACGCCGACTATTGTAAATACATGTGCACAAACACACCTACATACAGAAGTGAAGAGAACTTATATGTAACGACCTCACTTTAAAGACCTGGTATATAATTGAGATACCTCCTGAAGGGACCTCCAGGTCACCAATGCTGAGACACGAGGGTTACGTCTCCCGTGACGAAGTTAGGGACCAGTCTCTTGATTCTAAGGGTGTACGGTGTGCTACGTCGGTTTTTTATTTTAAATTAAAATTTTTATATATTTGAAATACAAATTAATTGACTTCTTGACGGTCTGACAAAAGGGTTTCGAGATAGTAAGATGTAAGAGTGGTCGTAACACGCTCACGAGTCTAGCTAAAGAGGTATAGGAACGGTGTAAATACTAGACAGGAAGAAAGTCAGATCGGTAGGATCACCCACACTGGGTACACTAAAAATTACTGTACCTTTTACAGAAATCACATTACAATCTAAAAAAAAATCTTCATCTGAATCTTGACAAATATGTCATATTAGAGTTGAGATATACAAATGTCTTTAGTCTGATTTTTTTTTAGATGATTTTACAAGTAAACCAATAGACACCTGTTCAAACGTACCAAAAATAAAAAAGGATTAAACTGTCAAATTTGCACGAAACTACCCCCTTTTTTCAGTTTTCTTCCAATTTTTAGTCATTTATAATCTTTCTATTACGTTTATTTAATTTTATAATTTTTACATAACTTACTTCGACTAATTCACGGTCATACATCCTGAAACCCGAGAACCTACTCCAGACTCATCTCTACCTTTTTCGTCTGCTCAGCCCGGTGACTAAAATCCCACGTCCCCACATGTCTTTTCCTCGTAGTGAAAGTCATCCTTAATCCCTTTCGAAGTACCTCCTCCGTTGGCACGTCGATGTACCTGACACTCGCTCTCCGGTCAAATCTGAGTGCCTCTACTTCACTCCCCTGTCTAATGTCTAACGTCCATATAGCCTGTGTCCGGACTGGAGACACGTGCGTCTGACGACCCCAACGTCTGCTCTCGAGGTCATAGAGACATCCTCTCTGTCACTGGACTCGGTTAGAGTGAGACGGGATTAAACCCCATTGACTGGAACGGGTCATACGACTCCTACTCAAAGGATTAGAGACTTTACCGACCTTATTTGAAGGAACTCACAACAGTATCGTGACTTACTCTATCCTTACACTTCGTCAGAGACCGTATTCGGACTGGGTGTCGTTCATTCCCTAAATGAAGTTCCTTTCTCCCTCCACGTTTCAACTGAATTTCCTACCTTACTACATCCCCCTCTAGACTCCACTCCCTGTGAATGGACCTGGAACTTCTTACTTCCTAACCACCTCCTCCCCTGACTGTAAAGTCTGTTTTCGTTGGTCCTAGGTCTCAGGGGTCGTTCTCCTTTTTCCAATTTCCTGTCCGGTTGACCCTCATTCTATAACCTCCCACCCCGTGGAGCGAGAGACTGTTATCTCTTCAATGATGTCGTTTCTATGTTCTCCGAAAGGATTACCTGGTCACCGATTCTGAGACACGACGGTTAAGTCCCGCGGACCCTAAAAGTCCACCGAATCCCCATTTCTTAGACGGACGTTACGTCCTCTGTACCCAAGCTAGGACCCAGTCCTTCTAGGGACCTCTTCCTTTACCATTGGGTGAGGTCATAAGAACGGACCTTTTAAGGAACGTGTCTCCTCGGTTCGTCCGACTTCAGGTACCTCAACGTTTCTCGACCTACACTGACCCGTGCGAGCCCAAGTCAGGGAGCATTCCCTTGATCCAGGGTGGACGGGGTTGACTCTCAAGTGTACAACGTTGATATCGAGGGTGTACGGTTGATTCTGGGTTGTATCGATTTATTTATGTATTGAAAAATTTCACTTTAACGAAATAAATGTTTTTCTCTCTCGTTCTCTCTATGTTTATCAGAGGACCCTCCCGTCGGTTCGTCAGTGGAATAGATGAAAATGGTCGATCGGGTCTCTCCGAGTTCCAGTGTGTCCCTCCGCCCCCACAGGGTCCACACCCGAAAAGACGTCCTTCACCGGGGTCCTGACGTCTAACGACACCCTGAGTCCCTGAACGAAGACTCGGGACACACATGAAGGTAGGTGAAGAGTCTGTTCACCGGGAGGACCCTAGTACCTCAACTTTATTTCCCTTCTCCGTCAAAATAAAAGAAGAAATGAGGACACTAAAACTTCGGGAAGCGTGACCCGATCACGACGGAAACAGGGAATCATTTACTGAGTTCACCGACAACGACCTATATAAGTCCTGTTGAACGAAGCTGAACCGTTTTTCAGTCACAATGTCTTAGAACGTTGAATAACAGTCTACAAAGACTCTCCTCTTTGTGTAGGTCCCTCCGTCTTATTTACATCGTTTTACAATTGTTACTTGCATGATGTCTACTTCCCGTGTTATGATAAAAATTTGAACGGTCATCTGATTTTTTTTTTTCAAAATTCACAAAACCCTTTTTTACGTTGTATATGTTGCCATGTATGTTACACTTGGTTTTTAATCTTTCTTCCTTCTGGTTTCTTTGTTAGAAGAACTGGAGGTCAATCAGTTGTATAAATACCTATGTTATAGTCTTTGTACTACACGTTTACTTTTTATAACTATTCATCCTGAAATAGTTATAGAAATAGAAACTTTCTGTGTTAATCCTTTCACCTTTCTGTTCGGTGATAAACCTTCTTCGATAGTTTTAGTGATAGGTATCTTCCTCAAGATAGGTCTTGTTAATATTTTCCGGTTTCGTTTTTTAATGACACTTTTGAGTCATCATTCTTTTGTTTGGTGGGTTAGGTTTTACCTGTTATCTATACTTGTCCATGAGATGGTTCTTCCGTATACTACCTTTGTTCGTGTACTTTTCTACCAGTTTTCTGTTTTTAATCATCTTCATGTCCGTCTTTATTTACTTAGACGATAACCTCAACCTCTGAAGTCGTCGGGACAATCTTCACTTGGATCGAAACCCCCTCTTACCTATGTACACATACATACCAACTCAGGGAAACGACAAGTGGACTTTACTAGTGTTGTAACAAATAGCCGATATGAGGTTATATTTTTTTCTTTTTTTTAAAATTTACTTCTTTACCTAGATCGTAGGTCTTTTAGTCATTCCTGTATAAAGGTAGTTAGTTGACCCATACTGACTATAGATATCTGATTAAGTAGATTGTTGTCGTTTTATATGTGAGTAAAGTTCGAGTATACCTTGTAAGTCGTTCTATCTGGTGTGACACCCATTGTCTTGTGAATGGGTTTAAATTTTCTTATCTTTAGTACATTAAAACCGAGAGTCTGGTGTTTTATTAATTTAATCTTTAGTTATTGTCTTTCTATTAACCTTTTAGGGGTCTGTGTACCTTTAATTTATTCTGTGAAGGTTTATTGCATACCCAGTTTCTTCTTTAGAGTTCTCTTTAAACATTATAAAATTTGATTTATTTTTAAGTTATATTTTTAAACACCCTTCGTCACTTTCTTAACGAATCTCCCTGTAAAAATCGTAACTTACGTACATTATAATTATCTTTCCTTCTTTGTAGATTTTAGTTATTAGACAAAGTAAAATCCTTTGATCTTTTTCTCGTTTAATTTAGGTTTCCCTCCTCTTATTTTCTTTATTATTCTATATCTCTACTTTAACTTTTGTCTTTTAGTTGTCTCTATTTCGTTACTTTGGTTTCGACCAAGAGACTTTTCTGACTATTTTAACTATATGGAGATCCTCCGATTGACGAAAATTTTTTTCTTTCCTATATTTAATGACTAGTCAATATGGGGTTACGTTTTATTTTTCAAATTATCGTTTTTTACTTTCTCTTGTTAGTGATGTTTAGGATACCTGTGATTCTACTATTATTTCCTTATAATACTTCTTGATATGGGTGTTTAAACTATTAGATCTACTTTACCTGGTTAAGAAACTTTCTTTGTTGGACGTTTCTGAGTATGTTCTTCTTTATTTGTTAGACTTATCCGAATATAGATAATTTCTTTAACTTATTTATTAGATTATTTGAAAGTTTTGTCTTTCGTCGTCTGGGTCTACTCAAGTGAACACTTAAGGTGGTTTATACATTCCTCTTTAATATGGTTAAGAGATGTTACAGAAAGTCTCCAATCTTCGTCTTCCTTATGAAGGATTGAGTGAGACACTCCGGTTATGATGGGACTATGGTTTTGGTTTCTGTAATGTTTTTTTCTTTTGAATCTTTAGTAATGGAGAGTAATTATATCTACGCTCTACGAGTTTGTGTAAAAATCAGTAACGACGACGACGATTCAGTGAAGTCAGCACAGGCTAAGACGCTGGGGTATCCGACGTCGGGTGGTCCTAGGTGTCAGGGACCCTAAGAGGTCCGTTCTTGTGACCTCACCCAACGGTAAAAGAAGAGGTTACGTACTTTCACCTTTCAGTTTCACTTCAGTGAGTCAGCACAGACTGAGAAGTGCTGATGTGTGGATAATTCACTTCAGTAATTCACTATCAGTGAATCGAAACAGACTCAGAAACACTGGGTACCTTGATATCGGGGCGTCCGAGGAGACAGACACCTTAAGAGATCCGTTCTTATGACCTCACCCAACGGCAAGGGAAGAGGTACCCTAGAAGGACTGGGTCCCTAGGTTGGACCCGGAGAACGTAACGTCCGTCTAATAACAGACTCGATGATCCCTTCGGACATAAGCTTACCGATTTTAATTTTTCTAACTGCTATAGTTCACAACTACTCCTATACCTTGTTGATCTTGAGAGTATGTGAGAACCACCCCTACATTATACCATGGTGGTGAAACCTTGTGTCAAATCATTAAAGAATTTTAAAATTTGTATTCAGAGGATATATTGGGTCAGTAAGGTAAAGATCCACCTTACTTTACTTTTCTCTTACTTGAGCTCTTTACTTTCGTATACAGTTTTATTTCAGAACATGTGTTAATTAGTTTCGTAGAAACAAACATTATCGGAGTTTGACCTCTACTGGGTTTACAAGTAGTTACCTATTCATTTATTTGTTTAACACCGGGTATGTATGTTACCTTAGGATAAGTCGTTATTTTTCATTATTCGACTACCTGTTGAACACCTTACCACCACACTCCTCGGGACGTCTGGGAGAAGAGTCACCTTGTTGGTATTGATATATATATAATGTTTTAGTATATATATATACTACACACACACAGTAAGAGACCTTTAACGGGAGTGTCGTGTATCGTTTACTCCCCTACAAATAAGTTCTTTTAAATCCCCGAAGGGACCACCAGGTCACCGATTCTGAGACATGAGGGTTACGTTCCCCGGACCCAAGTTAGGGACTAGTCTTTTGATCTGGGGTATACGACGTTGATTCTGGACTGTGTCAGTTTATTTATTTTTATTTATAAAATTTTTAGATAATTTAGAACCGTTCCTGTCATTCACAGACCTCGTAAACCCGGTACTGAGTAAGAAAGGGACGGGATGGTCGAGTCACATACCTTCGGGTGAGATCTGTCCACTTCGATTCTTGTGTCTCGGGGACGAAGAGGGTCCAAAGTCTGGTCTCGATAACAGGTCCCGACACCATAGAAGGACCCTCCTTGTCCGACGGTCGAAAAGAGTAAGAGAGTCGAGACACAACGACCCTGTGAACCACGGTGTACGTTTTCTTACTTCAGTCGACGAAGGAAGTGTGACATATGTTTTTAATTAAAATTTTCTAGTTTATGTCTTTGAATTCTCGATTTTCGTATTTTAAGGATTTTCTTTTGTCATTTAGAAGTCCTGGAACTTAAATCGTCACCAAAGAATCTATACCATTGTTTTTGTGTTGGTTGTTTTACTTTTTTTTAAAAAATGTTTAACTTTAAACAGTTTTAATTTTTATAAAAACAAAATTTCCTATGGTAGGTTTTTACTTTTCTGTTAGATATATTACCTCTCTTTATAAATATTTAGTATGTAGTCTATTTATATCTTAGATCTGATATATTGTCTCTTCCGTTACCGTGGGGTGAGGTCGTGAGAACGGACCTTTTAGGGTACCCACCTCCTCGGACCATCCGACGTCAGGTACCCCAGTGATTCTCAGCCTGTGCTGATTCGCTGAAGTGAAAGTGAAAAGTGAAAGTACGTAACCTCTTCCGTTACCGTGGGGTAAGGTCATGAGAACGGACCTTTTAGGGTACCTGTCTCCTCGGACCACCCGACGTCAGGTACCCCAACGTGTCTCAGCCTGTGTTGACTTCGCTGAATCGTCGTCGTCACCGTCTGATATATTTTTGATAATCAATTTATTATTTTTGTTTAGTTTAAATTTTACCCGTCTCTAGATTGAACTACAAAAAGATTTATTCTATCTGTCGATTTGTTTATCTTTTCACCTGGTATTTGTGTTCTTATCTAAAGACTGTAGTAATCACTAGTTCCTTTACGTTTAGTTTTGGCGATACCCTATAGTGTAGTATGGGTGTTCCTACTGGTATTAAAATTTATAGCATCTTACTATTTACAACCACTCCTTCACATCTTCAGTCTTAGGAGTATCTAACGACCAACCTTACACTTTCCCACGTTAATGAAACTTTTTTATTAAAAATTTATACAAACCCCTTTTAACCCTCTTTACACTTATACTTGACCTATAATCCACTATCATACCTTAATAAGTAGGAAAGGAGTCCTAACACTAATTCTTTCACAAGAATTAGAATCTTCGAAATACGAGTCCATACCCACAGTAGATCACTGTACCATAGACGTTCAGTAAAAGTTTACTAAGTCTAAAAAACTTTTTCTTTCGTTACCCCGTTTGTTCCGTTTAGTAATTAACAACTTAGATCCCGTCGTATACCTACGAGTAACATGGGAAAAAGGGGGAAACGAAAACTCCTAAAAGAATTTTTTTTTTTTTTATCTCTCCTGGTGTTTTTTGTTTAACGGGACGACCCATATATCGTCTCGGAGAGACCCAAGTCCTTCCGTTTTTCTCTGGCTTCGGACCCCTATTCGTCGGGTCCCCGGTTCTAAACTTCGAGAAGTCGAAGGGAAAGACCTTACTTACACGGGTCTCCCTACCTGTTACCCCTTTTTGGAGGTTATAGTTGAGTACGGTCGTTCCACGATTACTCACTGAAATCTCCGTAAAAGAGTAAATTAGGAGTGGTGTAGGGGTACTATATCCGTGATACTAATACGGGTTAAATGCTAACTCCTTGGACTCCGGTCTTAAGTTGTTGACGAACTTCTAAGAAGAGGACTAGGTTCCTGACACGACCCGAGGGACCTCCGGTCTCTCTAGTGTTCTGACACAGGGGATATTAGTCGGACACTCTTCGGACTGGATCCAGGGCCGGAAGTCCTTCTCCTGTCCGAAGTCCTTAGTCCTGGAAACTACGACCCATTGGAATGGGTGTGTTAGTTGACACCTTTTAAGAATTTCTCTACCCTTATGGTCTGGTAGACTGGACGGAGGACTCTTTAGACATATGTCCAGTTCTTCGTTGTCAATCTTGGTCTGTACCTCGTTGTCTGACCAAGATTTAATCCTTTCCTCATGTAGTTCCGATAGATGACAGTAGGACGAATGAATTGAAGATACGTCTTATGTAGTACACTTTACGACCCGACCTACTTCGTGTTCGACCTTAGTGCTAACGACCCTCTTTATAGTTATTGGAGTCTATCCGTCTACTGTGGTGGGAATACCGTTTTTCGCTTCTTCTTGATTTCTCGGAGAACTACTTTCACTTTCTCCTCTCACTTTTTCAACCGAATTTTGAGTCGTAAGTGTTTCGTTTCTAGTACCTTAGACCAGGGCAGTGAAGTACCGTTTATCTATCCTTTTGTTACCTTTGTCACTGTCTGAATTAAAAAGACCCGAGGTTTTAGTGACGTCTACCACTGACGTCGGTACTTTAATTTTCTATGAACGAGGAACCTTCTTCTCGATACTGGTTGGATCTGTCGTATAATTTTTCGTCTCTGTAATAAAATGACTGTTTCCAGACATATCAGTTTCAAAAAGGTCATCAGTACATACCTACACTTTCGACCTGGTATTTTCGACTCGACTCGTGGCTTCTTGACTACGAAAACTTGACACCACAATCTCTTCTGAGAACTCTCAGGGAACCTGACGTTCCTCTAGGTTGGTCAGTTAGGATTGTAGTCAGGACTTATAAGTAACCTTCCCGACTACGTCTTCGACTTTGAGGATATGAGACCGGTGGACTACACTTCTTGACTGAGTAACCTTTTCTGGGACTACGACCCTTTCTAACTTCTGTCCTTCTCTTCATCTGTTGTCTCCAACTCTACCAACCTACCGTAGTGGTTGAGTTACCTGTACTCACTCATTTGATACCCTCAATTACTACTTGTCCGTTCGGACCACACGACGTCAGGTACCCCAACGTTTCTCAACCTGTACTGACTCGCTGACTTGACTTGACTTGACTTAGATTGGTCGCCGAAGACCACCGAGTCTCCATTTCTTAGGCGGACGGTTACGGTTTCTGAACCCAAACTAGGGAGTCAGCCCTTCTAGCGGATTTCTTTCTTTACCGTTGGGTAAGGTCATAAGAACGGACCCTTTAGGGTACCTGTCTCCTCGGACCGTCCGACGTCAGGTACCCTAGTGTTTTCTCAACCTGTACTGAATCGCTACTATGTTGTTGTTGTTGGACTGGGTCTCCCCTACCTCAACCTCAAGTTCCGTCCCTGACACATGGACGGTCGTAGTCCCCAGATTGGTCCTCCACTCACCCCCTCTGTCCCTTGGCGCCCCTTCGACACTACCGGGTCCATGGATCCCGACACTGGAAAGACTGGAGTATAGGACCGTGAAGGAGAAGAGGGAATAAGACAGTGAGAGTTCGAATGTGTGTATCTGAGTGGGGAGGTACGGAAACGTGTTCGACAAGGGACTCGGACCTTACGGGAAACTCACGTACGATTCAACGAACTCAACACAAGTGTCCGTTTAATGACAACAAGAGATTCTGAGTCGACGTTCACAGAACGAGACCCGAGGGTGGAGATCGAGTAGGGATAGATACTCTAGTATTAACTGAGGAACTCTCAGAGGTCCTGGACCGGATCTCCTCACAACCCCCCGTCCCCCACCCTACTACCATTAAGGAGAACCAGTGAGGACCTGACGGAGAACAAGGTCGGGGAGTAGGGGTCACCAGTGAGAGTCCCCTGGAGAAGAGGGTACAGACCGCGGTCTTAACGAAGTAATAAGATCATGGATGGTGTCCCTCCGTGTCTCTAGGAAGTTACTCGTTTCGGGGCCAACCTGAGTCCAGGCCGGCTAACCCGGGGTCCACCGCGATAGTCGGTTCCGTTCTCGACCCTTGGGAGTTCGGGACCTCGGAGACCGGGACCACGTCGGACCGTGTGACTCTACCACGTTCCGACAGTTTGGGAATTTAAGGTCTCGACGAAGAGCAGGATAAGTCACACAGGTATAGATTAAATTTTCGAGTCTTACAGTCCGGATCTAACTGTCACCACTAGGAGGGTCGCGGGTCCTTGTCGCTAGGAACGTTCCGGTGTGTTGACTTGATTCTCACGGGTACAGAGGACTCTCCAGGTCTTACTCGTTTGTGGATCCGTGTCAGTAAAGTGGATCTGAGACGGTGATAGTCGATATACAACCCTATCGGTGGAAGGGAGAAACTCAGGTTTAGGATGACGGAGGACACCCGTGACTCTCGACTTTTTAACCGGTTTCACGACCTAAGACCACGTCCCCATGACGAGACCGGTCACGGGTTGGGGACTCGGAGTTCCTGTGACCGACACTTTACCCTCGGTCTAGGTTCCCAAGACTCGTCGACCGCAGTCCTATGGAGACCCGTTCCCTCCGGACCCACACCCCGGTCACGGAACCGGTTCCTGTCCGGCGAGGAGCTCGACGGTCTGCCCTTCGTAAAAGGCCCTCGGCCTTCCCGACCGCCTCGGGTCCCGATCCGACTCGCCGGTGTTACCTGGGAACACACCTCCAAATCGAACCTGGGTGGGAGCCCGGACCGGACCCGACCCCACCCAGGTCAAAAGACTAGACGTCGGTCTGGGTCGAGGGTTCGTTGAGTAGGGTACGGGTCTCTGACCATAGGGACAGGTCGAAGTCTGACTACGGGTGTCCGAGTGACGGACACGGACTTAAAGGTGGTAGACAGAAGGACCTTAGACGAACGGACTTACTGGAGTGTGTTTTACTTTTTCAGGTAGAGGGGTTCTCCTCGGAGTTCTCCCGTCCCCACCCGGATGAGGAGGTCGGTTTCCCTCGAGTCCTATCTGAGGTTTCGGGTGGACCAAGTCCAAACTGCTTCTAAGGACCAATTCCACGGATAGACCCTCTAGAGTCGAGATCGGAACCGACTCGGAAGTAAAAGAGGAGACGATTACTCTTCCTTCCTCCCCACCATTAGGAGTAAACTCCCCCGGGTTTACGACCACCCCCTTGAAAGTTACGTAGACCGAGGGGGAGACGGAGTCCTTCCTGAGGCGGATTTGGTCTGTCAGAGGTGAGTAGGAGGGGAAGACGCCCGAGGGTTAGTCTGAGCGGGAATCTTGGGACGGAAACTCCGTCGGGAGTCCTTGGGGAGACCCGGGAGTACATCCGATGTGTCAGAGGTAAAACCCCCCGAGGGTACCAGAATATAGGTGGTGACGAACCTCGTCTCCTAGGACAGGTGGATTACGAGTGCCAGTAGAGTCGTCGACAACGACCCGGGGGACTGCACTAGTCCGAGTGGTCCCTTGTGAAGTGTAGTCGGTAGAGACACTCCAGGTCATTTGACGTGATTCGTACTTTCCTCTACTACACCTTCTTCGACGTGTATTTGACATATATGGAGACACTTAACGATTATAAATTTTCTACCTTTAAAATTTTTCTGGAACATGAATCTAGTTTAAATATTTCGGAACCTCAGTTTCTACTCTCCTTTTGTCACCCTGCACTGGTCGTGTTTCCACCTAAACTGCAGACCTACGTAATCGTCTCCGTATTTCGGGTCTTACACCCTCCACTGGTTGTCGAGAAGATCCATCAAAACACGGGTACAGAGTCCTTACTGAAACCGTGACTACGGGGACGGGTCCACCAAAATCTGGTCCTCGTCTCTTCTACGTCTCAGTGGCAGGAGGGTCGAACTTTCCCGGTGAACCCCGGTATCGCATCGATTGAAACCCGGGGTTTCCTCTGAACCCCTCTCGGATCCTCCGACCAGAGACGAGTCTCACTCTTTCCGTCAGGGAGTCGTCTTCCTCGACGAAGATGTCTATTCGTCACTCCCACACTCTCACCCCAAACCTACTTGGGTCGACCCTTCAGACACTTCGCCTCGGGAGAAGACCACCCCACTTGACTTTCGAATCCTCTGGGAGAGGTACCATCTCGAAACTCTCTCAGATTCGAGGACCTACCGCGATTCTTAGACTTGAAGACTTCGGTTACCACGGAACCGGGCTTCGGTGACCATCACCCATAGAGTCGTTGTGGTCTTCGGTACGGTAGTGGAGACAAACGAAACACACCGAAACAACGTCCCACACCTGGTTATATGGAACTTTTTTTTTTTTTTTTTTTTGGTGGCGGTTGTCCTCCGTTCTAGAACGACAGGGTTCCAGCAAAGCCAACTAGAAACAGCGACAGTGTTGACCCATCGATCCTCGGAGCCGTCACAAACCTCAACCGGGAACCGAAGGAGGAGGGGGATGAAGGAACGTAACAGTCGGGACCTAGGGTTTGGATCCCTGTTCTCGTGTTCGAAACCTTCATTTGTTTGAGTCCGAACTCAAAGACGTGATGGTAGATGGTCGACACACCAGAATCCGTTCCCCGAAACGGAGAGACTTGGAAACAAGAAAGGTACTGAACAATTTGTACCAGTTCTTACAGACGAAACTTTCAACACCCCTAATCTTTCTTATACACAATTCCTAGACCGTGGATGTCTTCGAGTCCTTCACACCCAAGGAAAGAGGAACGGGAAAGAAGAGGAACCCTCTGAAACCTCGTCATTCTTTTAGATCTGACCCTTAGTCCTGCAAGACTCAGACCAGGTATCCAAAACAACAAGGGACCGACGGACCGGAGTCCGTTCAGAGGTCAGGAGAGACTGTGACGAAGTAGAAGACTCTTTATTCAGTCCCATGGTCTAGTAGAGAACTCCCCAGGAAGGGAAAGGCGTCTACGTCTTTCTTGTGACTGAAAGGACTCGTACCGACCCTTTACGAGACCGGCCCTCCGTCGGGAGACCATACTCCGATCTGGGACAGGACTGGGTGTCCACTGGATCCTTATGAGAAAAGAGGAGACCTGGAACCAGAAAGGACATCACATTACCTTACCTACAGTACCCGAGACATCGGGGACACCGAGACTACTAGGTCCTAGGTCACTGGGGGTACCCAGTCCGTCCAGGGGACAGGTACCTGTGAGGATAGGCGGAGGGGTGGATATCGTTATTAGAGTTCATAGCGTAAGAGACACCGTCTTAGGTGGGACACAGGTCGGAGTACCAAAAGGAAGTGGTAGAAGAGATTCTGGGACTCTCGATGACCTTGAGGATGGGGTGGAAAGGGAAGAGTCACAAGTCGCAGGGTACTCGGTGACCGAGAGAGATCCAGGAAGAAGGGACTTTAGTATCCTAAAAGGGGTCATCCCTTAGTAGAACTGGGGAGGGTGAGTAGAGTGTTCTTGTCATCCTTACGAACGAACACCTTTTCGGGAGTGCATTACTACCGACGTGAAAGCTCGTGTGACGGATGTAGGGGTGGTAACGGCTCCGTAGGAAAAAGGACTTCGAGACGTCTTTACGTACGGAGTCCAACCCGATATCCGGGTCTCCTGAAATGTGAAACGTGTAGGAACCTCTCCATACGTCTCGTGAACTCTCTCGAGACGTGAAACCGCAGTGCTCGGGACCGTACACTCCACTCTCCGCCAATGACACAACTAGACCGAGGTCTGTCGACCGTTTACCGTTCAAGTGTCGGAGTGTGGGTACACTCCCGAGATCTCCCGTAGACCTTACCACTCTCCGGTAGTGCCGACGACCCTCGGGGTGGGGACGAGTCACAGTGGTGTCCCCGGGACGGGACCATGACAGGGTGGAAGTCCTTCTCCCGACGGGTCCACGTTTCCGGCCCAGGTGGGACGGTCGAGGTGATGTCAGAAATAGACTAAAGGAGTACCTCTCCAATGGTCTCTATCTTGAACTCCAGGAGGAAGGGTCACCCTACCGACCGGAATAACCGATGGGACGATGGTGCAACCACTTCAGATCGGTCATAAAGATTTGTGTGGACAAGGGGAGGGAGTGGGAGACTCCGACCCCCGGAGGTGTCAGGACTCGGGACAAAGGGTACCTGATCGACTGGTGTAACACGTACCGTCAGTCGTATGAGGGGTCGAGCTCGAGAGACCCCTTTCCCCTAACTCAGTAGAACTAGGGGTACCGGGTACAATCCCGAATCGTTTTTTATCTATGATTTAGCAAAGAGGGTAGATACGGGACAAAACTCAGAAGGGTCGTGACTGGGTATTTCCGGGACCGTCCCTGGAAGAAGGTTGTCTTTGTTTCTCGGTAACCTCACCCGTCAGGATTCGATGTTTACTACCTTACGATTGCAATCGGAGCTTCGTCTAGGACTTCCCTTTCGTTCCGAACACTTACCCTATATTTCCCGCGACACCCCAGGGTGGACAGGGAGATGACACCAGAGTCGGGCCAGAGGCGAATGTAGGACTGAGGTCGGGTCGGTCTGCACGACGGACACTTGACGGTGTAAAGATCCACAAGGTAGAGTCCCGGCCCGGAGAGTGATAAGGAGGAGAACTTACGAAAGAAGTAGGGGAAAAGGAACCTTTAGGAGGACCGAGGTCTCAGATGACTGACACCGTGTGCCTTCACTGGAAAGGAGAGGTGTAAGAGAGTCAAAAAAGACGAATAGTTGAGTGGACCGGGGTCTCGACAACCATGACAAACAAAATAGACAGAGTCCTCCCACGAGACTCTCTTTCGTTTATCGTCGGAGACGTCGGAGTCAAGGGGTAGACATTCTACCCCTGTCACTAGGGATGGGAAGGTCCGACTATCTTCCTAATTTACTTTAATCAGTCCAGTGTTGTGTCGGGTCTCAGTACCGTGAACAGATGTGTGCACCGTTCTTCATTTCGTATCGGTTGGACGTGGTTTCTAAGTCCCCAGAGACCCGACCCCAAGAGTCGGGTGACCGTTTCGAGACAATTTAGTGACTTGTGGAGTGGAGTGGAGGGTCCGTGTCCCTCCTCACCAGGCCCCTGTACCCTCAAGTTCCCCTCTCCCGTCCGTGTAAAATTGCAGATTCTTTAATTGTGACGATCACTGATAATTGATGTGAGGTCTGAAATTAACTGAGAGTGGTCAAAAAGGTCGTTACAGAAGAGAAGAAGGTCCTAGGTTAGGTCCTATGGTGTAACGTAAACCAGCGACTCGGAGGGTGAGACCAGACATCAATTTCTCTGACTAAAAAAAAAAAAAAATTGACCTCACATTAACGAAATGTTACAACACAATCAAAGACGACACAATCAGTGTTGTTACACTGAGTCGATATGTGTATGTATTTAGGGGAGAGAGAGAAATCGGAGAGGGGTAAGGGTGGGGTGGGGGAGATCCGATAGTCTCATTGCTCGACTCGAGGGATCTCTGACTGAAAAATTGACTACTAAAGTGTACCTTTTGATCTCGCGAAAATAGCACCGAACGAAGTGAAAGTGAAAGTGTTAAACTGAAATCTTTTAGGGGCACTCGGTACTGAAAAGAGTGTCCTCGTCAGGTGAGGAAGTGACACTGCGGGGAGGGTCGGAAGTCCGGGGGCCTACGGGGTTTCTCGAGTACGGGTAGAGTAAGAGGGAAAGGGAGGAAAAAGAATGAAGTCCCTATAAATTAAGACGGGACGACGACGTTGGGTGGTACGGTGTAGCAGAAATTCTTACGGTTACCGGAAATATTACCCTTAGTGTTTTGTCGGCTTTAAAATCAAGATGAAGCTGAGAGAAGGACCCCGTCTTTGTAAAACGAGAGTCTCCTTACTTACCCCTCTTAGTGGTTGTGTCTTGAGGGCGGGTCAAGTAGGAGGGAAAGAAGAAAAGACGTCAAGTGTGTAGGGAAATCCCTTGGGACACCAGGGTCCCTTCGGTCGAGTTCCCCACCTTTATTCTGGATTCGACCTGGCCAGTCATGTAAGGTAGAGAACCGGTGTCACTAACCAAGTCCTCTCCGAACAGGGGGCTCCACTGGTCGGTCTCACTTTGAACCCTGAAAACGTCCGTGGGACAAAGTGTTCAAGAGACAAAGCGAGCCCCACCCCACCCCCACCCCCCAACCCTACGTAGGAAACCTCCACTCTCCGGTCACCGGTAAAACAATAACTTTCACTAACAGTTCCTCAAGGTAAGTTGGACAACTCCGTCTGTTGTACTTCGTTAAGACCCAGAAGAAAAGAAGGATTAATGAGGGAAATGAGAAAGGAGAAAAAAAAAAATTGTAGTATCTATCTCAAAAATATTGAAAGATCAGAGTAAGTCAATAAATTTGAGTCTGGTCGCTTCAAATTTTAAAGTCAGAGGATAGGTTAAGTATCGCTAAGAAAATGCGATAGGTCGGATCTTAACACTGATCTCCCCGAATCGTACCCTTATCTGGCACTACATGGTTACTGTGTGACGAGAAACGACCAGTGATTGAGGACCTCCACCCCTCCTTCGAACTGTTCTAGAGGACGGTCGGGTTGAAGTTAGACGTCATCTCTCCCAAGGGACCAGAACGAGACCAAGGAAGACCGGAACCACCGGGGACACTATACCACCGGAGGTGTCTCCCCTACACACACCAAAGAACCCACGACAAAGCGAGATGTAACCGGGGGAGAAATGGTTCCTAGGGGTGTCTACCCCGGTGGACCGGAGGGTAACAGGGATGGTAACCAATCAGGGGTCGGGCAGGGAGCCTAGTCCCCAGGATGACGAACCGGAACACGGACGACTAACCGGTAGACCAAGGACATGGAGGAGACTGGGAGTATGAGAAAGGATTCCTCGGTACCCTTCATACTCCTTGACCCTCCCCACCGGGACAAAAGGAGGTGGTATAGGACCAAAACTGTTCGAACGACTGTGTCCGGGAAGGTACTCGAATAGAGGTCTTACGAGATTAGGTGATAGACACAAGTGTTTGTTGGGGACAGAGTACCCTTGTGTCGGGCCCCAGGAGGGACGGGTGTCGGGCCGAAAGAGGGATGTGAAATAAGTCCGTCGTCGTGGTCGTACTCGGACGTCCCAAGATCGAGTCTCTCTCATAGCTCTTCGGGGAGAGGGGGACACGTCCGTGGGGTCAGAGAAGTTCCTTCGAGAACCTACAGAGATAAGAGGGAGGAGACAGAAGGTATACGTGAACGAATCGAAACTACCCCTTCTCTTTAGACCCTCTAAATCTTGGAGATAACCAACTTTACACCTTCTTAATCGTAAATTTCCCCGGACCTTTCGGTGTCACCTTAAAAGTCGGTCCTAGAAGAGAAAATGAAGTCTCTACTCGGGATACGGGTGTAGAAACTAGGGGCGGAAAGAGGTTGTGATTCATCCGGGGACGGACGGAGTCGAGACTCGAGAGGTAGAGGATATTTCCCCTTTTTTACTGCATAAATCGACTTGATCGAGTCTCCATGTAGATGGTGTTCTACCGAAAGGACTAGTGTCACTTTTATTCACGACCTCACAAAGTTTAAGGATTCAGGAAGTGTAAGTAATCAAACGGGAAGTTAGACTAATCGTTCATCCCCGGTCGTTCACGGTTAGGAGGACCCATGGTCTGAGAGGAGTCACCTTCTTCCCTATGGGTCCCGAAATCGGACTCGAAGTCAGACCGAGACGTTTTGACAGATAATCAACGATCGGAGGACGGACGTAGTCGGGTACAGAGGACGGTCCTTTCGTCTGAGTCCTCCGACCCATATAGTCGTAGGGAAGACGGAGGGGTCAACCGTGACCGAGGAGATCGGTCTTGAGACGACGAGAAAGAATAAGAGACGCCTGACGGGTTGAGTGGAGGAGAAGAAGGAGGGTGAGTCAATTGTCCCTCTTAAAGTCTCTATCGTAGTAAATCCCCGGGTCGTTCTGGGTCTACCGGGTGAGTCACCTTTTACCTCCTCCAAAGAAAAGAAAGAAAGTACTTTTTTTAAAAAAAAAAGAAAAACCGACGTGACACGTTGTGCACTTTGAAGGGGTTGACCCCTGGTCCCTACCTTGGGTACGGGGGACGTCACCTTCACTCCTCAGAATTGGTACCCGGGTGGTCCCTTCAGACTCATATCCGCTTGCACTTCACGCTATTGGACCTCGACCATCATTGTCTTACCGGACTCACCGGTTCCGCCCACTGCTCGTCAATGATCTTGGACCTTACTCTCTCAGTGTATCTCAGTCGGAGAAACTCTCCTCGTCACTGGAAATCCACTCCCTGTCTCGGTTGGGTTCAGTGACGGTGTCCTTCCCTCGGTTCCCTCATTTAATGGGACGGGAGTGAGAGGAGGGAAGAACCCTAGAGGTAACCGGTTCGGGTCGGACTTCGGTCTTCGTTCGTGAAGACAATTGATTCAGGTGGGTCCAGTCGGAGGACCCCGTCTCTCGTCTCACCCCTTCCGATCCCTTACCTTTTATAGGTCGTATCCGTTAGGTCGTAGACCCCTCAGACACGGAAAAAGTCATTCCAAAGGGACAGCGAACATGGGTACCAATAGACAAGATCGTCCCGGTCTAAGAGGTTCATGCAGAACAGGATGTCGAGTACCGAGTATCTTGTTCAGAAAAGTCAGAATCCCGTGCACCCCTCGTGAACAGAGGAAAGACAACAGAAATTCTATTTACTTAGGACCGTGGAGGGGAATAGTGACGTGTGGTGAAATTTGCCGTGACCAGTAAGAACGTGTCTCAACTTCCGTGACTTAGCGTCGAAACTTAGGCACAAACCAAGGATGACGGTCTCGGAGACGGACGGACGGACGATTCAGTGAAGTCAGCAAAGACTGACAAACACTACGATACCTGACATCGGACGGTCCGAGGTTACAGGCACCCTAAGAGGTCCGTTCTTATAACTTCACCCAACGGTACGTGAAAAAGTCGGTCTCGGATTTTGGAGAATTAAAAACGGTTAAGAGAGAAAGATAGGGTGGTGGTAGGGCATTGTAAAGCAACCCTTCGAGATTGGTGTTGAGTCGTAGGAGGAGAGAACAGGGTCCCCGATATGAGGGACGTTTATAGAGAGGAAAGACCATCGTACATCGGAACTGGTCTCCAAAAGTCACGAACAGATCGTCAGTCGAGGTGTCTTTGTCGAGGTCGAGGTCCTTTAGGACAGAGACTTCGATTCCGACTCTACTCTCCCTCACCCCCCGGTTCAGTTGGTTCCCATAGAGGGGGTCAGATGGAGCGGGGGGGACCTCTATGAGACCAAAGAATTATTCAGTGCACAGGAAGTCCCAACCTAATTTGTCGGACCCCAGTGTGTTCCTTCAAATCCCCCCTTCCAAACTATAGTTAGAAGACTCGAGTAAAGTATTCGCATGTGCAGAGACAAAAAGTGCCTGACGATAAAAGGGATAAGGGTAAAGACCATAGTCGTGGAACTAAAGGAAACCCTCTAAAAGGACGGACACGAGACTAACGTTCATAAAGAACACACCCAGTGGGGTAGGAGGAACGAGGTCCCAACCTCTTCATTGAGTCGTTCCGGACATTCTGAGTTGGGACCATGAAAGACGTCCTGAGCCCTGTCATTCGAGAAAGGTCATCACAACTGCTATAGGACTAACATGAAGTCCCATAGTAGAACGGTGGAGTACCCCCCTGTATTTGACTCTCTCTTCGGTTGTGGTTTCTTCCACCTCACCACTCTACCTCTGTTTAAGAACCTCGGACCTAGATCGGTAAGGACTTCAATCGGGATAAGGACCGAAAGTGTAAAAACACTCGGTTATTAAGGTGGGAGAGGAAAATACAAAAACCCAAAAGAAATGAACTAAACTAATTGTGTAATCTCAACTTGAAGACATTAAACGTTGGTTTTCCCAATACTAATTATTTGAAAGACTTGTTAGGTGAAAAATTTTAACGTAATATCAATTAAATATTCCACCATAATCAAAGTTCACACATTTCACTAAGTTTTCTTATATATATAAGAAGTCTAAGAAAAAGTAATATCCAATAATGTTGAATAAGTCTCTTCTGTTACCGTGGGGTGAGGTCATGAGAACGGACCTTTTAGGGTACCTGTCTCCTCGGACCACCCGACGTCAGGTACCCCAGCGCTTCTCAGCCTGTGCTGACTCGTTGAAGTGAAATTGAAAAGTGAAAGGACGTGACCTCTTCCTTTACCGTTGGGTGAGGTCACAAGAACGGACCTCTTAGGGTCCCTGCCCCTCGGACCACCCGACGGCAGATACCCCAGCGTGTCTCAGCCTGTGCTGACTTCGCTGAATCGTCGTCGTCGTCATAATGTTGTAGAAGTCATATCAAGGAACACGATATGTCATTAAGAAACAACAAATGACAAAAATTATGTATATACATAATATAATTATGTGCATAATATAATTAATTGTATATGTACATATACAATTAGGGTTCGAGGCTTAAATAAAGGAGGGTGGGAAACTCTTAGGAAACCTGACGTTCTTCTAGTTTGGTCAGATAGGATCCTTTAGTTGAGATTTATAAGTGACAGGTACTCAGTCTGTACTGAACCGCCGACTTGTTGTTGTTGTTGGGAACGATAGGGGAAACCATTGGTATTCAAACAAACGATACAGACACTCAGACAAAGAAAGAACATTTACTCAAGTAACCATAGTAAAAGAAAAATGCCAGATGTATATTTGTTATAGTATACTATAAACAACAAGAGACGGACTGAATAAAGTGAATACTACTATCACAACCCTGAAGGGACTACCGAGTCACCGATTGTGGGACACGAAGGTTACGTCCCCCGGGTCCAAGTTAGGAACAAGTCCCTTGATCTGGGGTGTACGGTGTTCCTTCTAGGACCGACGGAGTTGATTCTGGGTCATGTCGGTTTTTTCTCTATTAGAGATTCAGGTAAGTGTTACGACGTAATAAAGTACGAAATAATACCGACTCATTACAAGGTAATGTATATATATATATGATGTAGAAAAAATAGGTAAGTGGACAACTATCTGTAAATCTGTAATCAGAACCAATAACACTTATCACGACGATACTTGTCACCCCACATACATAGAAAAACTTAATACCAAAAGAGGTCCATACACGGGTCCTCACCCTAAGGACCTAGTATATCGTTGAAATAAAAAAGAAAAAAGTCCTTTTCAGGTATGACAAGAGTTATCACCGACGTGATTCAGTGTAAGGGTGGTTGTCACATCCTCCCAAGGAGATAAAGGTGTGGAAAAACTTTTGAGGTAAGAACTAGTCCGGTCTTACGACTGGAGTATCGGTGTTGAAGGGAGACCGTTACTCCATTATCAGATCCCAGTAGAGATGAACCCGACTTAGTCCGGTGTGACCGTGAAAACGTGGTCACCCCGTCCTCATCGTACAACTGAAAAATTAAAAATATGACGATTCTTGACGTCTACCACCAACGTCGGCACTTTAATTTTCTACGAATGAGGAACCTTCTTTTCAATACTGGTTGGATCTATTGTATAAGTTTTCGTCTCTATAATGAAACGGTTGTTTCCAGGCAGATGAGCTCCGATACGAAAAAGGTCACCAACACATACCTACACTCTCAACCTGACACTTCTTCGACTCACGGCTTCTTAACAACGAAAACTTGACACGACAACCTTTTCTGAGAACTCTCAGGGAACCTGACGTTCCTCTAGGTTGGTCAGGTAGGATTTCCTCTAGTCAGGACCCACAAGTAACCTTCCTGACTACGACTCCGACTTTGAGGTTATGAAACCGATGAACTACGTTTCTCGAGTGAGTAACTCACTCAAACCCACCTGAGGCCCTCAACCACTACCTGTCCCTCCGGACCGCACGACACTAAGTACCCCAGCGTTTCTCAGTCTGTACTGACTCACTAACTTGACTTGAGTTGAGTTCTTGTGAGTTGCACTCTAAATGGGAGAGGATTCAGGTGTTATCTCATTACAATTGACATCCCTGTTACAACATACAAACCGAGAAATGAATCCCATTACTAACTTTAGGTATCATTCAACTCTTAAATTGAAGGATAGTTTTCGGGGTTCGTCCGTCGATGACTTCGGACGGATGGGATTTCGGGTACGAGACTTTGTTCTCTTCGGTGGTGTTACTCTTCGGGCATGAGGTGTAGACTTCTCTTCGGGACCGTCGTCACTTCTGGGTCGTGTTGGTTTTCATTTATTTGTTTCATTTTTTTTTTTTCGGGGCCCGTTCCAGGTTTTAACGTGAAGTCCACACAGACGGGAGGGTGGTGTCGGAGATGAGTACCTGGAGTGGTTCCTCGTTCATTCTGAGTGATGAGGAGAGTTAATAGGATTTCATCTAGAAGTGACCCGAAGGGTCTACCGAGTCACCATTTCTTAGACGGAAGGTCACATCCTGTACCCAAGTTAGGGACCCACCCTTTCTAGGGGACCTCTTACTTTACCGATGGGTGAGGTCATAAGAACGGATCTCTTGGTTCCTGTCTCTTTGGACCACCCGATATCAGGTACCCCAGCGTTTCTCAGTCTGTACTGAACCGTTGACTCGTATTCGTCCTTTAGAAGTGGTGCTCCGGAATCACTCTTTACCTGTAGTATAACTTCTGAAGACAAATCTCTACCTCATCCCAAATGTAGTTTACTGAGAGAGAGGGGAGTTCACTAGGGTTCGGAAAGAGAAAAGGTCCCAGAGGGCATGGGAGAAAAGAACGGAGGAAAAAAACGTCGTGTCAATCGAGACCAGAAAAGAAGGAATGGGTACTACATTCCGACACTAGATCACATCCTTTCCGGTAGTGGGACTGATTCTGAAACAAGAGTCGTTTGGTCTTTGGGAGCTTGATGGACCAATATCGAAGGACTCTTCCGTACCCTCCTTCTCCAAAATTTAGTAGACTTTGTTTATATATATACAAATATATATAAGGACGGTACACAAGATTAAGAAATCTTAGTTTCCATATGGAGTGATGATTTAGTGGGAGATTGACTTCAAAGACGTTCAGTGGACCTCAGAAAAATTCTTTAATAAGAAGACGACTTTAACCAGGCAAACAAAGACAGGGACCAAGGGTGTCGGGTCGACTACGTCGCCAAGAGAAGAAAGGGAGTCGGAGACGAGGAGGACAAGACTGAGTTCGGGAAGAGAGACAGAAGGACGGAGTAGAGGACGACGACTACCGAACCGAGGAAGGAGTCTTCCTCCCACTCCTTACGACCCGGGTGGATTCGGAACAACGGGGTTGAACCCTTCTCGAGACCCGGACCGGTAGAGACGTCGGAGGTCGTTCAAACATTTGGTCGACGGTAACCCTACGAGTCGGAATCGATTCCCTCCCCCCGCCCCCTCGTACATCTTGTCCTCCTCCCCTCTGAGGAAGTGTTTTGTTGTCTGTATCGTTTGTGAGACACCGAACCAGACAAGTCTTGACCTCCACTGACAGGGGAATGGAGTCTCGACCAGTGTAGTATGGACTCAGCACCGGAGACTTAGGTTAAGGGTCAGGTCCTCTCTCGGGACCTGACTAACTCCGGACCCACTGATCTTCTCTGTCTGTTTCTCCCTTGGTTCTCCCTTGTAGTGGGTGTTCCGGGACCGCTCCCTTCCTCCCTCGGGTCTCCTGTACCAGAGATGGGCATGGGTGACGGTCGAGAGGATCACGTCCCCGCCTCAACGAGGTTACCTCTCGCATGGACATTCTAATTTAACCGACTTGGTCCATGAGACACTCCCGAGAAGGTCAGGACTCGAAACTATCAAACATATAACAGAACCTTATTTATTTCTGACTTACTGATGAATCATGAAACAAACGATTTACGTCTAACTAAACACTTTAGTCTTCTTTCACTTTCTAAATTTAATTGACCAACAAGGTTATTTACGTTATACGAACTTATTTCTGACCAAGTAAGTAAGTTATGCACTTACTTCTAACTAACGAAGCAACGTTCTTACTTAATCATTTATGTCCCGTATCTATTAGTCCGACCAATTTACTTCCAAACTAAGTCAAGGAACCAAGGACGACATAAGTGAATAGCATAGGAACTAGGACGAACAGAGAGAAAAAGAAGGATCACATCAGAACTTCTTTACAAAAGTAAAAACACGACCCGTACTTTTTATAGTGTCCGATTTCTAAGGAGAAGGTATTAGTCCTAAAGTGACATCCGTTTAAACCAACGGGTCCGTGCACGGATACCACTGACTAGATTGGACGAAGTACTGACTAATCTCTAGACTTAAATCGTAGAACCGGTCCCCTTGACTTCCAGTCTCGACCCCGACCCGGAGTAGACCCGACCGAGTACACATCCGTCTTTTTACGATAGAAACACCCAATCGTCTCCCACGGATAAACTGTTCTTTTATGGAAGGGTCCCAAAGGGACCACCATGTCTCCTATTTTTAGGTGTACGGTTACGTCCCCTGTACCCAAGGTAGGAAGGAGACCTTTCTAGGGTGTACGGTACTCTGTTGCCTCGGACACGTGGTATTGATGACCTGGTCCCGAGGTCTCGGGAGCTCGACGTTGGTGACTCGGGTCCGCGGTGTCGATGACTTTAGACGTACGGATCTCGAGTACGACGTACTGTTCTCTTCGGTGGTGTTACTCTTCGGGCACGTGGTATGTTGATCTCTTTCGGGCACACGTCGTTGTTTGTCGGTCACGTTTGTTTGTTTTAAACTAAATGTATATATTTTTCTTTTATAGAAGGGTTTGTAAACAAAGTTCCAAGAATTTTAAGGTCGTCATGTCTTAGTGTGGAAGAAACGTGTTGTCTCGACTTTCTGACAACTCCACCAAGTAAGGTTGTTGGATAACGAGTCTATACGAAACTTGACACCACAACCTCTTCTGAGAACTCTCAGGGAACCTGACGTTCCTCTAGGTTGGTCAGGTAAGACATCCACTAGTCGGGACCCACAGGAAACCTTCCTTACGACGATTTCGACTTTGAGGTCATGACACCGGTGGAGTACGCTTCTCAACTGAGTAACCTTTTCTGGGACTGGGACCCTCCCTAACCCCCGTCCTCCTCTTCCCCTGCTGTCTCCTATTCTACCGATCTACCGTAGTGACTGAGCTACCTACACTCAGACTCACTTGAGGCCCTCAACCACTATCTGTCCCTCCGGACCGTACGACGCTAAGTACCCCAGCGTTTCTCAGCCTGAACTGACTCGTTGACTTGACTTGACTAACGAGTCTACTAACGGAAAACTTCATTCTAGGGACCATTTTACACTTACCTTAGTCCCTTCCCTACATACACTTTGAGATCACCCATCTAATTGGATGATCGCGGTAGTTGAGGAATTCAACGAAACCAGACAGGGGTTACACCAAGTCTCCCTAGACCTGTGTCCGACCTATTCAAACTATCTCCCTCTGTTGGACTTATGGACTCATGTTAGGACCCCATATCTGGACCCCCTCCCCCGTACCACCTTAGAACTCCTACTTCTCGTCGACCCTCGAGAACTTCCCATGGACTCTTCCTGGACGTCCTTCACTTCACGTCTTTCTCCGGGTCTCAACCGAAAGGGAGGGTAAAGGGTCCCAAGAGAACTCGACTGAACACACGTCTCCCTATTATGTAAACAGACCAGGAGGAGTGGGACGGAGTCCTTCAACTCTTGATGCACCTTGACCATACTAATGAGGTAGTCGAATCCTATGTTTAATATTAGTGTAAGGGGGTGGGGTGGGGTTATTAGCGAATCTGAGGGTGTTCCGGAATAATGATCGTCCAAAATAAACATTCTGACAGGGAGAGTGGAGTAGTCTGACGAGTGTGTGGAGTCCCTAATTGACTAAAGTTTGTTCCAATCACGACTCGAGGTCCGAACAAGGTGGACGACGAGTCTTCGGGTCGTCGACCTTGTGTGTTGGTGGTCGTGTTCAGGGGAGAGAGTATGGTGACTCAAGGGGACCCTCTGGGTCCCCAGGAATGGGGTGACTCGTCACCTCGAATGACCCCTATCGACAGAACCCTCTGTCAACTCATGAAAACTTGGAGTGTTCCCTTCCCCGACCCGGAAGAAGGTGGTCGTAAGACCTTCGAAGAAGTCAAGTCAAGTCAGCGAGTCAGTATTGCTGAGAAACTCTGGTGTACCTGACGTCGCACGGTCCGGAGGGACAGGTAGTGGTTGAGGGTCTCGAATGAGTTTGAGTACAGGTAACTTAGCGACTACAGTAGGTTGGTAGAGTAGCAGACAGTAGGGGAAGAGGAGGACGGAAGTTAGAAAGGGTCGTAGTCCCAGAAGAGTTTACTCAGTCAAGAAGCGTAGTCCACCGGTTTCATAACCTCAAAGTCGAAATCGTAGTCAGGAAGGTTACTTATAAGTCCTGACTAAAGGAAATCCTACCTGACCAACCTAGAGGAACGACAGGTTCCCTGAGAGTTCTCAGAAGAGGTTGTCTGTCAAGTTTTCATAGTTAAGAAACCACGAGTCGAAAGAAATGTCAGGTTAAGAGTGTAGGTATGTATTGATTATCTTTTTGGTATCCGAACTGATCTACCTGAAAACAACCGTTTCATTACAGAGACGAAAAATTATACGACAGATCTAACCAGTATTAAAAAGAAGGTTCCTCGTTCGCAGAAAATTAAAGTACCGACGTCAGTGGAAGACGTCACTAAAACCTCGGGGGGTTTTATTTCAGACAGTGACAAAAGGGTAGATAAACGGTACTTCACTTCCCTGACCTATGGTACTAGAACCAAAAGACTTACAACTCGAAATTCGGTTGAAAAAGTGAGAGGAGAAAGTGAAAGTAGTTCTCTGAGAAATCAAGAAGAAACGAAAGACGGTATTCCCACTACAGTAGACGCATAGACTCCAATAATTATGAAGAGGACCGTTAGAACTAAGGTCGAACACGAAGTAGGTCGGGTCACAAAGAGTACTACATGAGACGTATATTCAATTTATTCGTCTCACTGTTATATGTCGGAACTACATGAGGAAAGTGTTAAACCTTGGTCAGACAAAAGGGTACAGGTCAAACTTAACAACGAAGGACTGGACGTATGTCTAAAGAGTTCTCCGTCCAGTCCACCAGACCATAAGGATAGAGGAAATCTTAAAAGGTGTCAAACAACACTAGGTGTGTCAGTTTTCGAAACCGTATCAGTTATTTCGTCTTCATCTACAAAAAGACCTTGAAAGAATGAAAAAGTTACTAGGTTGTCTACAAACCGTTAAACCAAGAAGACGGAAAAGATTTAGGTCGAACTTGTAGACCTTTAAGTACCAAGTACATAACGACTTCGGACCGAACCTCTTAAAACTCGTAATGATAGTACACTCTACTCATGTTGACACACCATCAACCCCGTAAGATACCGTAACGGAAAGAAACCCTAACCTTACTTTTGACTGTAAAAGGTCAGGACACCGGTGACGACTGAAAAGGTTTAAACGACCGTATAACTCACGTCGTGAAAGTGTCGTAGTAGAAAATCCCAAACTTTATCGAGTTGACCTTAAGGTAGTGGAGGTGATCGAAACAAGTATCACTACGAAGGATGCCAGGTGAACTGAAGCGTAAGGTCCTACAGACCGAGATCCACTCACTAGTGTGGTAACACTAATAGACCCAACACTTCTAGAGAAAACATATCAAGAAGACACATAAGAACAGTGGAGAATCATAGTAGCCGAAGACAATCCAGGTATGGTAAAGACAGGAAATAACACGGGAAGAAACGTACTTTACAAGGGAACCATGGAGATTAAAAGAACTTCTCTAGAGATCAGAAAGGGTAAGATAATAAAAGGAAATAAAGAAACGTAACTAGTGACTCCTTCCGAAAGAATAGAGAGGAACGATAAAAAACCTTGAGACGTAAGTTTACCCATATAGAAAGGAAAAGAGGAAACGAAAAGTGAAGAGAAGGAAAGAGTCGATAAACATTCCGGAGGAGTCTATCGGTAAAAAAGAAAAAACGTAAAGAAAAATAACCCCTACCAGAACGAGGGACGGAGGACATGTTACAGTACTTGGAGACAGGTATCAAGTAGGCCGTGAGATAGTCTAGATTGGGGAACTTAGATAAAGAGTGAAGATGACATATTATCATTCCATAAACTAAATGCAGTATGGACTTACCAGATCACTAAAAGGGATGAAAGAAGTTAAATTCAGACTTAAACCGTTATTCCACAAGTACTAGACTCGGTGTCAGTCGAGGGTCAGAACAAAAACGACTGACATATCTCAAAGAGGTAGAAACCGACGTTTCTTATATTAGTTAGACTAAAGTCACTACAGGTACATATCTCAGAAGAGAACACAACAACCTTCTCCCACAAACGATACTGGTCAAACGGTCAAAACGATACCGTTTTGAGATAATCGGAAACGAGACGAAACCTTCGAGGAAACAGGGGATATTTACACAACGGAAGGAGGAGTTGAGACGTAGGGTAACCTAGAACACTCTCTATCGGAAACAGTCCGGTGTTCCTAAGACAAAACAAGACGGTCCCCGACAAATGTATACTATTGGAGTTCACCGACGATTTTGTCTCTCCCGGAGGAGGTTCAACCGACCGATTCAGGAAGGAGTTCCTGTTTCTTGTTCTTCGAAGGAGGACAATGTGGGTCGGAGGAGGTGAATCGTGAGATCTTGTCTTCGTCGGTACTCAGTCCCTGTAAAACTTTGGTACCTTAGGTCAACCCTGACCTTGGGTGTCAGTAAATGGATTCTAGTGTGTGGACCGAAGCCCTGAATTACTTCGAGACCAAGAACGACAGAGTAACGTCTTTCTTAAGTCACTCTCTGTTTTAGTATCCATTCACCTAAATAAATCTCTTTTTGTGTGACGTGTTTCACATCAGGTGGAGTCTTCCGCTCCTGTCCATGGTCCCATACCCTAACAGTAAAAAATACAACAATAACAAGTTAACGATTCAGTACAGGCTGAGAAATACTGGGGTACCTGACGTCGTACAGTCCGAAGGGACAAGAAGTGATAGAGGGTCTCAAACGAGTCTAAGCACAAGTAACTCAGTCACTACGATAGATTGGTAGAGTAGGAGACAGTGGGGGAAGAGGAGGGTGGAAGTTAAAAAGAGTCGTAGTTCCAGAAAAGGTTACTCAACCGAGAAGCTTAGTCTACCGGTTTCATAACCTCGAAGTCGAAGTCGTAGTCAGGAAGATTATTTATAAGTCCCAACTAAAGAAACCCCTAACTGACCAAACTAGAACCTGGATAAACTAAGATTAATCAAATACAGTACAGGAGTCCAATACAGTAAGAAAATTCCCAATACGGAACGGGTGAAGGGAGGACAAAGTCAAAATGTGACACGGTGGTTTAAGGAGTCTTTCTGAAGTCCCTGGAGATCCACCCCGTCCTGTCCCTTCCTCTCTGGTTTCATAGGAGTGTGTACTCGTGGGGTGGGGTTGTAGAGTGGTCGGGGAGAACAGAGGTCAGTCGGTGACTGTCGAGGAGTGGATCTGAAGTACTTCGGTGGGTCTCTCCTCCGTACGGGACGGGTTTCGTTGTGTGAAAGTATTGAGTGACGGGTCACGAGAGAGGACCCGACCCTACAACTCTTGTCTGGTGCAACCCCTACCGTCACAAAGAGACCCTCCTCTATTAGACACCGAAGGACCGAGATCTTCGGAGAAGTAGACCCGGTACCACCCCGGGTTCAGTGATCCTTAGTTTTGATCCTATCAGGGGTCCCTTGAGACGAGTTACAATACACCGTCGGACCTATCCTTCCCTCAAACCGCCTCTTACCTGTGTACATATACATACCGACTCAGGGAAACGACAGGTGGGTTTAGATAGTGTAACAATTAGACGAGATAAAGTTACGTTTTATTTTTAACTTTCAATTTTTTTTTTCGTTTGATCCTACCAGGGTGTGGGTCCACGTCTCCGTCGGTGAAGGAAGATCTACACCATCCCTACAGGGATAGGGGTTCGTGAAGGGACGGGTATATGAAGGAGGAGGTCGGTACGGGGGAGGTAGTACTGAAGAGGAGGGTTGAGTGTTACAGGGATTAGTAAAAAGGTCGGACACAGGAGTCCTCTGGGGAAGTCCGTGTCCTACTGTTCCGTTCTATTTGGCTATCGAGTCTGTCATCCTACGGGTCTCCTCAAATAGGTCAGTTGGTTGACAGTGGTTCTCCGTTTCGGACGGACTCCATGACCCCTTAAAACTAAACCTCTCATCCCACAGACCCCGGTTCCAGTCCCCGGATCTCTTGTCTGTAGAGGAGGATGAGATCGACGAGAACGTCCGGATTTTAAGGGACCGGAATTAAAGGATCGTTTCACTTTTTCAAAATTATCTTGGTAAGGGTCGGGGTCTCCAGTTTGTCGTTCCGGGACTGGAACCCCCACCCCTTTAGAACCTCACGAAGGACTACATTCCCTGGGGGTTAAACTTTAGGTTCGTTAGATACTTTCAACCCGTTCGGATTCCCCATCCTCAATCTCCCTCCACCAGATCAGTATTCCTCCATTCGAGAGTATGACAAACCCCCGGAGACACAGGATTTCTGGGTCACACTCGACCCTACCCCCCTCCCATATCCTCTCCTACCAAGACCCAGGAACCTACCTCCCTACCCCACCCTGTTATCCCCTACCGGACAAATCCTTGGAAGTCAAGTCAAATCAAGTCAGCGAGTCAGCACAGACTGAGAAACGTTGTACGGTCCGAAGGGACAGAATAGTGGTTGAGGATCTCCAACAAGTTTGAGCAGGTAACTCAGCCACTACGGCAGGTTGGTAGAATAAGAGACAACAGGGGAAGAGGAGGACGGAAGTCAGAAAGGCTCTTAGACCCAGAAAAAGTTTTTCAGTCAAGAGGGTTAGTCCACCAGTTTCGTGACCTCGAAGTTAAAGTCGTAGTCAGGAAAGTTACTTATAAGTCCTGACTAAAGGAAATCCTGTCTGACCAAACTAGAGGAACGTCAGGTTCCTTGAGAGTTCTCAGAAGAGGTCGTGGTGTCAAGCTTTCGTAGTCAAGAAGCCACGAGTCGAAAGAAATACCAGGTTAAGAGTGTAGGTATGTATTGATGATCTTTTTGGTATCGAAACTAATCTACCTGGAAACAACCGTTTCATTACAGAGACGAAAAATTATACGACAGATCCAACCAGTATCGAGAAGAAGGTTCCTCGTTCACAGAAAATTAAAGTACCGACTTCAGTGGTAGAAGTCACTAAAACCTCGGGTTCTTTTATCAGACAGTGACAAAGGTAACAAAGGATAGATAAACGGTACTTCACTACCCTGGTCTACGGTACTAGAATCAAAAGACTTGTAACTCAAAATTCGGTCGAAAAATCTCCTCTAGAATGTGTCCAATCCCGTTTCCACGGGTCTGGAGAGTCCTCGGGTCTCATACCTTAGGGTGGTGGAACCCTCTTCGGAGGTCCGGAAGGTCCCACCCAGAATCGACTGTCGGACCGACCAACACTCTCGAGATAAACCGGACCACCGAAAGAAGGACTATTAAAGGTTTGAGGGAGTCCTACAAAGAGGTAGACTTTGGGGGAGAGGGGGATGGGGTCCGAGGTGAAGAGACGGAGACAAAGGTGGATGGTCGGACCACGTCGTGACCGGAGTCTCTACCCCAACCCTACCGGACACACCCCAGACCCCAGTTCCCACCCACCCCTATTCTAACATTAAGTAGTACTAAACCTTGGGATAGTACAGTCGGTCTTCCCCTGTACCCTTAACAGATTGTGTTTAATTGATAAAATTAATTACTTCTTCGGATCTGGATCTGGATCTACACCCCTCCCTCGACAGGTCTCAATAAATTACTCGACCCTTGTCTTTGTTATAATCTTGGACCCAGAAGACTTGGGATGACTCGTGGAAGAAAGAGACGGGTCTTAGGACGTCCTTCCTTTATTCGGAAAATCGATCACGTCACTCAGAGTTGGAATACAGTCAAACTCTGTGACATAACTTCAAGTCACACCGGAACGCCCTAAGAAACCTCGGTCAAACGACTATTTAGGTCTGTACCCGTGGTTACGGACTAAAAAACCAAACAAAGAAATAAAACAAAAACGACGAATTAAATAAAATAATAATAAAAAATTTGAAAAATAAAACACAACCCCAAGTCCACTAATCCCGAAGGGAACACCGAGTCTGTCATTTCTTAGACGAACGTCACGTCCTCTACACCCAGACACCCAAACTAAGGACCCAGTCCTTCTAGAGGACCTCTTCTCTTACTGATAGGTGAGGTCATAAGAACGGACCTTTTAAGGTACCTGTCTCCTTGGACCACCCCATGTCAGGTACCCTAGCGTCTCAATCTGTACTGACTCGATGATTGTGAAAGTGAAAGTATCGACTAATTGTTTCTTATAACACTTATCAAAGTCGTTTCCCTGAGTCGGTATGTATATGTACATAGGTGAGAGGGGGTTTGCCGAGAGAATAGGTCCGACGGTATATTGTAACTCGTCTCAAGGTATACCATATGTCATCCAGAAATAACTAATAGGTAAATTGATATCGTCATATGTTCGTTGATATCAAATAAGACCTTCGGAAACTCAGACAACGACGAAACATTTATTCAAGTAAACATAGTAAAGAAAAATCTAAAGTGTACATTTCCTACAGAACAGACTGAATACTATGAAGCGACAGACTGAATGAAGTGAGTCATATTGTGAGAGATCCAAGTAAGTACAACGACGTTTACCGTAATAGAGTAAGAAAAATTACCAACTCATTATAAGGTAACATATATCCATGGTGTAGAAGGAATAGGTGAGGAGAAAACTACCTGTAAATCCAATGAAGGTACAGAACCGACAACAATTGTCACGACGTTACTTATAGCTCCACACACATAGAAAAGCCTAGTACAAAAAAAGACCTATTTACGAGTCCTCACCCTAACGTCCCATATACCATCGAGATAAAAATCAAAAAAATTCCTTGGAGGTATGACAAGAGGTATCGTCGACATGGTTAAATGTAAGGGTGATTGTTATAACCTTACAAGGGAAGATAAGTATAGGAAAGGTCGTAAATAACAAACACCTAAAAAACTACTATCGGTAAGACCGACCACATTCCACGATAGAGTAACATCAAAACTAAACATAAGGAGATTATTAATCGTAGATCAGTTCCGATACCAAAAAGGTCACCAGTACATACCTACACTCTCAACTTGACACTTCTTTCGACTCACGGCTTCTTAACTACGAAAACTTGACACCACGACCTCTTCCGAGAACTCCCAGGGAACCTGACGTTCCTCTAGGTCGGTCAGGTAAGACTTCCTCTAGTTGGGACCCTAAAGAAACCTTCCTTACTACGATTTCGACTTTGAGGTCATGAAAGCGGTGGAGTACGCTTCTCAACTGAGTAACCTTTTCTGACACTACGACCCTCCCTAACCCCCGTCCTCCTCTTCCCCTACTGGCTCCTACTCTACCGACCTACCGTAGTTGCTGAGCTACCTGAACTCAGACTCACTTGAGACCCTCAACCACTACCTGTCCCTCCAGACTGGACGACGCTAAGTACCCCAGTGTTTCTCAGTCTGTACTGACTCGCTAACTTGACTTGACTTGACTTGACTTATTAATCGCTACAACTTGTAGAAAAGTACACGGATAACCGGTAAACATACAGAAGAAACTTCTCTACAGATAAATCCAGAAGACGGGTAAAAAAAACTCACTCAACAAAACAACGACAATTCGTAGTACTCGACAAATATTTAAAACCTCTAATTAGGGTATAACTAGTGTAGTAAACGTTTATAAAAGAGGGTGAGACACACAGAAAAGTAAAACAACAAAGGAAACGGCACGTTTTTGTAAACTCGAATGCATCCAGGGTAAACAAACAAAAATAAAGGTGATAAGACTCTCTACCTATCTTTTCTATCACGACGTTAAATACAGTCTCACAAGACGGACACAAAAGGAGATCCTTAAAGTATCACAGGCCAGAGTGTAAATCTAGAAATTTGGTAAAACTCGAATAAAAACACTGACATCAATTTCTTACTAGATTAAAGAAAGAAAAAAAAAAAATGTACATCGACAGGTCAAAAAAAAAAGTACATCGACAGGTCAAAAGTGGTAATAACTTCTCTGACAGAAAGATTGTAACACACTTGAACGGAGAAAAAAGTATCTAAGTAACTGGTATCCACGTACATGAATAAAGATCCAAAAGATAGGACAAGGTAACTAGACACACAGATAAAAACACGGTCATGGTATGACAAACGATCTCCTCCCGTACCGTTGGGTGAGGTCATAAGAACGAACCTCTTAGGGGTACCTGTCTCCGTCTCCTCAGACCGCTCGACATAATATCAGGTATCCCAGTGTTTCTCAGTCTGTACTGACTCACCGACTGTGTGTGTGGTATGACAAAACTACTGATCGATACATCATATCATATCAGACTTCAGTCCCTTTGACTAAGGAGGTGAGTCAAAAAGAAAGAGTCACGTCCTCTGACTACGGACAAAATAGTCTACAAGACGTAAGGTCGGTTCGGTCCTATAAGAGGACAGTTAAACAAACAACAACAACAACAAATCAACGATTCGGTATGGGTTGAGAAAGTGTTGGGGTACCTGACATCGGACGGTCCGAGGAGATAGGTACACTAAAGGGTCCGTTCTTATGACCTCGTTCAACGGTAAAGAAAGAGGTCCCCCAGAAGGACTGGGACCCCAACTTGTGTTCGGAGGACGCAACGTCCATTTAAGAAATAGTGACTCGGTAGACCCTTCGGGTAGTTAAACAAATCTAATAATAATAAAATTTTTTATAAATAAATAAACCGACGTAGAATCAACACCTGAAGGGTTCACCGCGACCACCATCATTTATTGGGTGGAGGGTTACATCCTCTCCATTCTCTACGCACAAACTAGGGACCCAACCCTTCTAGGACACCTCCTCCCGTACCGTTGGGTGAGGGTATAAGAACGAACCTCTTAGGGTACCTGTCTCTTTGGACCACCAGATACCAAGTGTCCCAATGTTTCTCAGTTTGTGTTGACTTCGTTGAATCGTGTGTGCGTACGTCAAAGCAACACTGTGTCCTAGAAACAACACAGTAAACCCTAGAAAGCAACACCACGTACCTGAGAGATCAACACCGGACGTCTGAGTCATCAACGACACGAGTCCGAATCAACGGGGCACCGTGTACTTTAGAATCAAGGGGTTGGTCCCTAACTTGAGTTCAGGGCACGTGACGAACCACTTAAAAATGGGTGACCTAGTGGTCCCTTCATGAACAAGTCAGGTAATTAATTTCACTTACATATTGTAAGACTTTAAGTCCATTACTAAAACGTCTGTGAGTACTGACTCCGATCTTTGGGTCAAACTCTTTACTCGACCTTCCTGTCTGTTAGGACCTCTCCACTCGTCTGTCTAGATGTGACGTCTCCGGTGACACTATCCCGTGTCACACCCCGACCTGAGGACGGGAGACGGGGTGCGGGGTCAGGGAGTCGGAAGAGGGACACTGTCCGTCAGGACCCTCACAGGAAGGACACCAAACTGGTGTATTCTTAGACGTCCAAGGACTGTCTTCAGTCTCAGGAAGGAACTACTCCCTAGGACCCGACCTGTACGGGAAAAGACCCGAAGTTAGAGGTGGACATTAAGTTACTTTACTTCCCTAACCACCCCTTTTCCATCCCCCTTCCTCCGTCCTCGTAGACAATCTCGACGACGACTTTTGACCCGTCGAAAAGACCATCAACTCTATCCAGGTCTCGATTTTTCTAGTAGAATGGGAAACGAGGTTAAGACTCTACAGCAGAAAGTCTTTGTTAGGTTCTCCCTTTCCGTACCGAGATCTTTTTTGACTATTAGTAGGAAACCAATATTAGGTCTCAAAAAGGGAGTCGACCCCGAAGGAACACAGTCGGGACCCTTTAGTTGTCTAGGGAGGTTCCAGGGGGTTTCACTAGAGTTTCATAATATCGCCCTGAAGGAACCATCAAGTCACCAATCCTGAGGTACGAAGGTTACGTCCCCCACCCTCTTCCTTCGATTAGTCACACTTCAGTCCCTTGGGTCTCGAGCCCGTGTTATCCGGACCAGGACCTCTTTACCTTCCGGTCGACTGGAGTCACTTCAATTCTCGGTCCTGATCCCGGTGGAGAAAAAAAGTGGGAGACACCCGGAGGGTCGAAGAAACCGAATCCTTGCGGGTCCTAAGGCCCGTACAGACGGACATCGGAAGATTTTTATGGGGCCGACGGGTTGCGGAGGGTCTACAGACTCGCGACTGAGAGACTAAAGGGACGACCATTATCCAGTCGGGACTGTACCCGTTAACCCGACCGAGTTCGGTGAAGGAGACGGAGGGTGGTGGGTCAGATGGTCTTCGAATCGAGTCGGGGAGGAGGGTTGGGAACTTTCCGTCCGTTCCCATCTCCGCACTACCGGACTTGACTCTCTCGAGTCTAACAACTGAGGTCAGGGAAGACTCTTGTCTGTCCTCTGGACTCCAGACTCCTGAACGGGTCCCGAGAAACCTTGTGATTCCAGGAGGGGTCAGGTGAGGGGTCACGGCGGTTTTAGAACCGACAGACCCACGACTATGATGTGAGACCGATTTAAATCCTACGAAGTCTCCCGGGAACTTTGTTGAGATTCTCTCTATAATTTTATTAATCCAAGTAGACCATCCAATATAATACACCCTTCATAATAGTTTACTCATTAATTAGAAGAATCCAATATAATATACCATTTATAGTGATTATGTTTATAAGATATTTAATATACCTCAAGGATTTTAAGACTGTACAGGACGATTTTACAATAGTCAGTACTAAGATCAGTGATAGAATCTCATAAGACACAGTGTTGTGGTCGTGGGACAAGTACGGACGACGGGTGAACGGTGAACGACAGACCCCAGGTCCAGACTTTCGTCCTAGACTGAAAGGGTGAGGTCGACATTCGAGGACTGTCGTCGTTACCCCTCCTAGAGACACTAGAGGTACCACGGCCCTTCTCACAGGTTAGACCGCGTGTACAGTTATTTACATCTAACCTAATTTACGGTATCACCGTCGATCCCGACACGCGTCTCGGGACCTGGTCCCGGATCTCGGAGACCGAAGATTAGGTCCCAGTCGGGGACACTATGACAAGTCAAGTCAAGTCAACGAGTCAGCACAGGCTAAGAAACACTGGTCTACCTGATGTCGTACGGACCGAAGGGACAGGTAGTGGTTGAGGGTCTCAAATGAATCTGGGTACAGGTAACTCCGTCACTACAGTAGGTTGGTAGAGTTGCAGACAGCAGGGGAAGAGGAGGACGGAAGTTAGAAAGGGTCGTAGTCCCAGAAGAGTTTACTCAGTCAAGAAGCGTAGTCCACCGGTTTCATAACCTCAAAGTCGAAATCGTAGTCAGGAAGGTTACTTATAAGTCCTGACTAAAGGAAATCCTACCTGACCAACCTAGAGGAACGTCAGGTTCCCTGAGAGTTCTCAGAAGAGGTTGTGGTGTCAAGTTTTCGTAGTTAAGAAGACACGAGTCGAAAGAAATATCAGGTTGAGAGTGTAGGTATGTATTGATGATCTTTTTGGTATCGAAACTGATCTACCTGGAAACAACCGTTTCATTATAGAGACGAAAAATTATACGACAGATCTAACCAGCATTGAAAAGAAGGTTCCTCGTTCACAGAAAATTAAAGTACCGACGTCAGTGGTGGACGTCACTAAAACCTTGGGTTTTTTTATTTCAGTCGGTGACAAAGGTGACAAAAGGGTAAATAAACGGTACTTTACTACCCTGGCCTACGGTACTAGAATCAAAAGACTTACAACTCGAAATTCGGTTTAAAAAGTGAGAGGAGAAAGTGAAAGTAGTTCTCTGAGAAATCAAGAAGAAACGAAAGACGGTATTCCCACTACAGTAGACGCATAGACTCCAATAATTACGAAGAGGACCGTTAGAACTAAGGTCGAACACGAAGTAGGTCGGGTCGTAAAGAGTGCTACATGAGACGTATATTCAATTTATTCGTCTCACTGTTATATGTCGGAACTACATAAGGAGAGGGATAAACCTTGGTCAGACAAAAAGGTACAGGTCAAAATTGACAACGAAGAACTGGACGTATGTCTAAAGAGTCCTCCTTCCAGTCCACCAGACCATAAGGGTAGAGAGTCTTAAAAGGTGCCAAACACCACTAGGTGTATCAGTTTCCGAAACCGTATCAGTTATTTCGTCTTTATCTACAAAAAGACATTGAGAGGACGAAAAAGATACTAGGTTGCCTACAACCGTTAAATTAGAGACCAAGGAGACGGAAAAGATTTAGGTCGAACTTGTAGACCTTAAAGTGTCAAGTACATGACAACTTCGGACCGAACCTCTTAAAACTCGTAATGAAATAATCGTACACTCTACTCACGTTAACACACCATCAAACTCGTAAGAAACCGTAACGGAAAGAAACCCTAACCTTACTTTTGACTGGAAAAGGTCAGGACACCGGTGACGACTGAAAAGGTTTAAACGACCGTATAACTCACGTCGTGAAAGTGTCGTAGTAGAAAATCCTAAACTTTATCGAGTTGACCTTAAGGTAGTGGAGGTGATCGAAACAAGTATCACTACGAAGGATACCAGGTGAACTGAAGCGTAAGGTCCTACAGACCGAGATCCACTCACTAGTGTGGTAACACTAATAGACCCAGTACTTCTATAAAAAACATATCAAGAAGACACAGAAGAACGGTGGAGAAGAATCATAGAAGACGAAGACAATCCAGGTATGGTAAAGACAGGAAATAACTCGGGTAGAAACATACTTTATAAGGGAACTATAGAGATTAAAAGAAAAAAATTTAAATAAATAAAATTAACCTCCAATTAATGAAATGTTATAACATAACCAAAACGGTATGGAGTTATACTTAGGCGGTGCCCATATGTGCACCAGGGTAGGACTTGGGAGGAGGAAGGAGGTAGGGCATGGTAGGGAGATCCAACAGGGTCACGTGGTCGGGGTTCGCAAGCCATAGTACGTAACCTGGACCTGACCGTTAAGCAAAGTATATACTATAATACATACAAAGTTACGGTAAGAGGGTTTAGTAGGATAGGAGAGGGAGAGGGTGTCCCAGGTTTTCAGACAAGAAAATATAGACACAGAGAAAACGACAGAGTGTATGTACCAATAGTAATGGTAGAAAGATTTAAGGTATATATACACAATCATATCACATAACCACAAAAAGAAAGACCGAATGAAGTGAGACATATTATCCGAGGTCAAAGTAGATGGAGTAATCTTGACTAAGTTTACTTAAGAAGAATTACCGACTCATTATGAGGTAACACATATACATGGTGTGGAAAGAAAACGTAAGTAGACGACTACCTGTAGATCCAACGAAGGTATAGGACCGATAATATTTGTCACGACACTACTTGTAACCCCATGGGCACAGAGAAAGTTAAGAACAAAGGAGCCACACATACGGGTCGCCACCCTAACGACCCAGTATTCCGTCAAGATAAAGGTCAAAAAATTCCTTAGAGGTGTGACAAGAGGTATCACCGACATGATCAAACGTAAGGGTGGTTGTCACATTCTCCCAAGGGAAAAGAAGTGTGGGAGAGGTCGTAAATAACGAACATCTAAAAACCTAACGTCGGTAAGACTGACCGTACTTTACCATGGAGTAACACCAAAACTAAACGTAAAGAGACTATTACTCACTACAACTCGTAGAAAAGTACACAAACAATCGGTAGACATACAGAAGAAACCTCTTTACAGATAAATCAAGAAACCGGGTAAAAAACTATCCCAGCAAATAAATAGACCTTAATTCGACGTCCTCAACGAACATATAAAAACTCTAATCAACAAACAGTCAACGAAGTAAACGATAATAAAAAAGGGTAAGACTTCCGACAGAAAAGTGGAACGAATATCAAAAGAAACAACATGTCTTCGAAAATTCAAATTAATCCAGGGTAAACAAATAAAAACGAAAATAAAGGTTATAAGACCCTCCACCCAGTATCTCCTAGGACGACACTAAATACAGTCTCTCACAAAACGGATACAAGAGGAGATCCTCAAAATATCAAAGACCAGAATGCAAATCTNAAATCTAGAAATTAGGTAAAACTCAAATAAAAACACATACCACAATCTTTCACAAGATCAAAGTAAGAAAATGTTCACCAACTGGTCAAAAGGGTCATGGTGAACAATTTCCCTAACAGAAATTAGGTAACATATAAGAACGGAGGAAACAGTTTCTATTCCACAGGTATCCACACACCTAAATAGAGACCCGAAAGATAAAACAAGGTAACTAGATATAAAGACAGAAACACAGTCACGGTATGACAGAACTACTGACACCGAAACATCATCTCGGACTTCAGTCCGTCCAACTAAGGAGGTCAAGGTAAGAGGAAAGAGTTCTAACGAAACCGATCAGCTCCAAAAAACATAAAGGTATGTTTGACACTTTAATAAACAAGATCGAGACACTTTTTATGACAACCATCGAACTATCCCTAACGTAACTTAGACATCTAACGAAACCCATCATATCAGTAAAAGTGACATAACTAAGAAGGTTAGGTACTTGTACCATATAAAGAGGTAGGCAATCACAGGAGAAACTAAAGAAAGTGGTTACAAAATATCAAAAGATATACATCCAGAAATCAAAGAAATCCGTCTATATAAGGATTCATAAAATAAGAAAAGTAACGTTACCACTTACCTTAACAAAGGAATTAAAGAGAAAGATAAAAGAGTAATAATCACATATCCTTACGTTCCCTAAAGACACACAACTAAAATATAGGACGTTGAAATGATATAAGTAACTAATCGAGATCATTAAAAGACCACCTCAGAAATCCCAAAAGATACATCTCCTAGTACAGAAGACGTTTTTCACGCTCAAAATGAAGAAAAGGTTAAACCTAAGGAAAATAAAGAAAAAGACGAGAATAACGACACCGGTTTTGAAGGTTTTGATACAACTTATGATCACCACTTTCACCCGTGGGAACAGAACAAGGATTGAAATCCCCTTTACGAAAGTTAAAAAGTGGTAACTCCTATTACAAACGACACCCAAACAGTATATATCGAAAATAATACAACTCCATAAGTGTTATTTGACACCTTTTAAGACTTTCTCTACCCTTATGGTCTGGTGGATTGGACGGAGAACTCTTTAGACATACGTCCAGTCCTTCGTTGTCAATCTTGACCTGTACCTTTTTGTCTGACCAAGGTTTATCCTTTTCCTCATGTAGTTCCGACATGTAACAGTGGGACGAATAAATTGAATATACGTCTCATGTAGTACTCTTTGCGACCCGACCTTCTTTGTGTTCTACCTTAGTTCTATCGGCCCTCTTTATAGTTATTGGAGTCTATACGTCTACTGTGGTGAGAATACCGTCTTTCACTTCTCCTCGATTTTTCGGAGAACTACTTTCACTTTCTCCTCTCACTTTTTAAACCGAATTTCGAGTTGTAAGTCTTTTGATTCTAGTACCGTAGGCCAGGGTAGTGAAGTACCCTTTATCTACCCCTTTGTCACCTTTGTTCACAGTCTGAAGTAAAAAAACCCGAGGTTTTAGTGACGTCCACCACTGACGTCGGTACTTTAATTTCCTACGAATGAGGAACCTTCTTTTCAATACTGGTTGGATCTATCATATAAGTTTTCGTCTCTGTAATGAAACGGCTGATTCCAGGCAGAGCAGTTCCGATACCAAAAAGGACACCAGTACATACCTACACTCTCAACCTGACACTTCTTCCGACTCACGGCTTCTTAACTACGAAAACTTGACAGACAACCTCTTCTGAGAACTCTCAGGGAACCTGTCGTTCCTCTAGGTTGGTCAGGTAAGACTTCCTCTAGTTGGGACCCTAAAGAAACCTTCCTTACTACGACTTCGACTTTGAGGTCATGAAAGCGGTGGAGTACACTTCTCAACTGAGTAACCTTTTCTGACACTACGACCCTCCCTAACCCCCGTCCTCCTCTTCTCCTGCTGGTTCCTACTCTACCGATCTACCGTAGTACCTGAGCTACCTGCACTCAGACTCACTTGAGGCCCTCTACCACTACTTGTCCCTCCGGACCACACGACGCTAAGTACCCCAGCGTTTCTCAGCATGTGCTGACTCACTGACTTGACTTGACTACAACTCCATATAAGGAAGATAAGGACGAAAGACCTCTCAAAAATACTATTTACCTAGAAATTAAAACAGTTTCTAAAAGAGACGTAGACAACTCTATTAGTATACCGAAAATAAAAAGTTAAACAATTACACCTCATAATGTAACTAACTAAACGTCTATGACTTCTTAGGAATGTAGTGACCCTATTTCGGGTGAACCAGTGCCACATACTAGAAAATTTAGACAACAACCTAAGACTGACGATCTTAAAACAATTCCTAAAAACGTAGATACAAGTAGTCACTATAACTGGACATCGAAAGAAAAAAACACCGTAGAAACAGACCAAAACCATAATCCCACTACCACCGGAGTGTCTTACTCAAACCTTCAAATGGAAGGGGACGTTAAAAGACCTTCTCAAAGTCATCCTATCCACAATCGAGAAGAGATTTAAAAACCATCTTAAGTCGACACTTCGGTAGACCTGGACCCGAAAACAAACGACCTTCTAAAGACTAATGTCAAAGTTAAAGGCACGAACACTACCCAAACAATTCTAAAAGATAAAGGAGGATCAAGTCAAACCTTTCAACATGAAAAGATTATTAAACAGGTAAAGAAGGTGTAACAGGTAAAATAACCGTATATTGACGACTATCATCAGAGAATACTAGGAAACATAAAGACACAACAGACAACACTAGCGAGGTAAAAGTAAAGATTAAAATGACTAAACTAAAAAGAGGGAAACAAAGAACTACTCAGACCGATTACCAAATAGTTAAAATAAATAGGAAAGTTTCTTGGTCAAAAACCGAAACAACTAAAAACGATACCAGAGAAAACGAAGAAAACGTAAATAAAGACGGGATTAAAAATTCTAAAGAAAGGAAGATGATTGGGACCCCAAGAAGTAAAGAAGGAAAAGATCAACGAAATCTACATCTCAATTCAATAAATAAACTGGAAAAAGAACAAAGAACTCCATACGGACATAACGATACTTGAAAGGGGAATCGTGACGAAAATATCACAGATTAAAAGAACTTCTCGAGAGATCAGAAAGGGTAAGATAACACTACAACATACAGGAACAATTAACGAGACTTACTCGGAGGTTAATTACCCGAGACCTCCTCTACCATAGGTCCCAGACTCGGTCGAGACGACAGGGTTTCGGTACTTGACTACCGGACAATCCATAAGGACAGAAGAAATGAGGTGACACACACCCCTCTCTACCGTATAGACCCACCAAGGTAGGTCGAGATCCAAGAGTCGAAGATGATGAGGGACCCATAGAGACTTATAGGGTGGAGACTGGGGTGGGGGTAGAGGTCTGGGCTGAGAAGGTCTCTACGGTGGAAGACTGAGACGTCAACCCATGGGTCCTCACTTGTGTGGTCGGGGTAGGGGGGTGGATGATTGACGTACTTGAATCCGTCTCGTAACTCGAAAAGACCCACAGACAAAATAGTGGACATGTTACCTCTATACAATCTCCTTACAATCCTCTTAGTTTCCTCTAAGGTGGACATCTTACAGAAGGGACTGGACAGTCTTACCAATCCACGGAAACGACAGAGGGGTCAAGACGGAGGGAGGGAGTCTGGTACAGGTGTGACACACCAGCAACAGAGAGGTACGTAGGTAGGGGGTGGTCTGACCCCCGAGGAGTTCCGGTATTCAGGGGTCCCGGATTTGGTCTCAGAAACGTTTACCTCTAGTACCCTTCGAACAACTGGTTGTTGCAAACTTATTTCGGATCCCCTTTCCGTTTCCCAACACATCTTCAGACCCTCAGACTAAAACCTTCCCGGAACTCTCGTCCGTTCTTACCATCCATCCTTATGTCTTTCGACGAACGTCGGGACGAGAGTGAAGAGACTAACCACTCAAATAGATACTTCTAGGGACTCTTCGTTAAAGAAGGGACTCTTTCGATCAGTAGACCCGTGTACTACGTGAGGTGACATCTTGAGAAATACACAAACAGAGAGAGGAGTGACGCACGACTCAAGGGACTTCTGTTCTGACACAACCTAGAGTAATACTTCCACTTTCACTTTCAGCACAGACTGAAAAACACTGGGGTACCTGATATGTCAGATACCTTAAGAGGTCCGGCCTTTTTACCTCTAAGTTGGGTACAGTCTAAGTCTTTAGTAACGGAGGTAGATAAAAAAAGAGAGGTGTTGGAAAAGACATGAGTGTGACCTAGATAACGAACACCGAGTCGACCATTTCTTAGACGGACGTCACGTCCCCTGGGTCCAAGTTACGGACCCAGCCCTTCTAGGAGACCTCTTAGTTTACCGTTGGGTCAGGTCATAAGGACGGACCCTTTAAGGTACCTGTCTCCTCGGACCGTCCGATATCAGGTACCGCAACGTTCTCAACCTGTGCTGAATCGCTGATTTGTTGGTGGTGGTCGGAACCCCTACTTTGATTCAATGGTTCACCAACCGAAAGAAGCTCTCCGTGTCCTCCCAATTATATTCATACTGGTCACTCCTGACCATTTCTCAACATTCTTATATAAGGGTTTGGGGTAAAAACTCGAACCTGAAAAGAGACGACTCCCTTCCACCATCTTCGGTCTGAGAATTCATATTTTCCAGAGACTTATTTGGTTTCTACAAAGAGTTCGGGAACTAGACTCGGACAAATGAACATAGAATGTGTAATTAAAATGTGGTAACCACTAGACCAACATCTGACAAATTTCTAATTAACCGTCGGTCGATTCCCCACTCTTCAACGACAACACCAGTTCACCCACCCGTGAGTGGTTCCGTCGTCTCTTCGTTGTGGCAGCCTACCCCCGTCACTTTCCGTCTGTCTTCTTGTTTTGTAATCTGTCCGTTTTTGTGAATACTCGTTGTGTCTAACCCTGATAAATCAAGTCCAACCCGATTCAGCGAGTCAGTATAGACTGACGAACGTTAGGACACCTGACATCGGGCGGTCCTCGATCCCCCGATGTCTCTAGGACCTCTTAGGAGACAGGTATCCTAAGAGGTCCTTTCTTGTGACCTCACCCAACAAGAAAGGAGAAGGTCCCCTACAAGGGTTGGGTCCCTAGTTTGGGTGTAGGGAATTCAGAGAACGTAACCGTTCGCCCAAGAAATGGTGATCATGGTTGACCCTTCGGGAAAATCAAGTCCAGTCCGGAGGGATTTTAGTTACGGGACCCATGCAGTGACGAAGACAAGGCCCCTTTAGGGAAAAACTTGGAGTCAGAGTCAGAGTACCCCCGAAGGGTCCACCGCGATCACCATTTCTTGAACGGACGTTACGTCCTCTGTATTCTCAGCGTCCAAACTAGGGGATCTTCCCTACCTATGGTGAGGTCATAAGAACGGACCTCTCCGAGGTTTCTCAGCCTGTACTGACCTCACTGAATCTTGCGTACGTGCGAGGGGTGGACATTTTGTCTGTCCGAGGTAGTTCCCGAGACTCACAAATATTAAGACGTTCTCAAGGGAGTACACTCCGACAAGTGAAGTGTTGATATGTCCAGTTTACTCCAGTTCTGAGGTTAGAGGCCCTAAAACCCATTAGTCCAAAAGGACGGTGTTTAGGGGTTCACACCTCTGACAGGAATCGCCCTCAGGTTGTCGTTTGGATAGACCCGACCCGGGGGTCTTTTTTCTTTTGAGGGTCCTCGACCGTATCTCGGGCATCGGGTACCAGCCGAACGACGGATCCCTTCCCCACTTTTCCTTCGGACTGAGACTCACTTTGCCTTCACGGACTCCAGACTGTCAACGAGAGTCACAAGACGTCGGTCCTTCCTTCATTTTGACAGACCCGTGGACCGTCGAAGGTGGGACTTTCGGGTACCCTGTCGTTGTCCACTCTCGTATTCACACAAGAGACCAGGTCTCGACCCCGGGTACGACCGCCCCCCACTGACCCTCTGTCTCCAGGGATCTCTTGTCCCTCTATAAGTGTCGGATCACCCTCGATCAATTTCTTAGTCCCTAACTGACACTAATAGTCACATGTATACCCAAGACTTTTGGACAGTTGTCTCTCGTGGGTTAGATCAGACCCTGAGTCCCTCTCTCTTGATTTTTCGTGGTTCCAGTGTCTTGATTTTTCGTGGTCTCTAAATTTTCCTTCTCCTCAAGTCTTTTTCTGTGTTGATTTATCTTTGGATCAGTCGAACACGAATCACAACCGTAGTTCTAGAATTGTGCCGGCACCTCTAGATCTCCGTCCTTCTAATTAAGACTAGACCCTCTTCCTCCTTCCAAAAGGTCTTCGTCCCTAAAACTCATCTTCAAACCTCCTAATTATACTCAAATAGTCCGTAACTTCTCCTCCTTTTCCCACTTCCACCTCCCTTGTCGTCCAAGTCTTTACAGTTCGACGATTTTCTTGGACTACTCCAGACCTTTCCACACATAATTACAACACAAACCTTGTTTTCTGTGGATTTTACCACTCTGACTCTCCACTCCGGGTCATCCAGTCGTCCCCAGTACACCACTTTCCGGATCTTTGAGTGTAATTCTTCGGACCCAACGTAGACCTCCTATCCTCCTCGGAGTCTTCTCAGAACTCGGTGTCCTCCCGTCTCCTATCCTCTGTCGACCCAATCCCCTCTCCGTCCTTGCAACCGTTCCTCCGTCACTGTCTTCTAACTCTCATAATCCGGTGACAGTCTGGGTTGGGGACAACTCTTTAACTTTGAAAAATCCTCTGATGTCTCCGTACCTCCTTTACTCTTGACTTTGGACCCGGGACAACGCGGACGCCAGACCTGTCCACACGAATCGTTCCCTTCACTTTCGCAAACCGACTGACCGTCGGGTTTGGATTCCTTCCACTCTCTCGAACCCTCCCTTACACCCTCTGAACAGGACCCCACCCTCGGGACAAGGTCCGATCCCGTCACAATCCACGGTGCAGGTTCCTCCGTCTCTCCGTGGACGGTGGACGGTGACGGTGACACGTCGGGAGATCCAGGGACGAGGAGTCTCTAGAGTGAAGGAATACGGTTCGGAAACGAGTCTACAGAGAACTCTATTCGAAAAACAGGGAGAGGAGAGACGGAAAGGTCGTGGAACACTAAGGGGTAGTCCGGGACGGGCCCGGAGGTCCCTCGGAAGAGACCCGTCTCGTCCAAGGACTGAAGGGTGGGACGGACTCACCACCGGACCGGTACGGGACGGAACTCCGTCCAGAACAAGACACCAGAACCAAGTGATGAGGTCAGTGACAATGGAACGACGTTCACGGGGAGAGAGTAGACTGAGAAGGGTGTTCTCACGTAAATCTCTCTCTGTAAGTATTAGTCTGGGACCCCGGGAGTTTCTTCGGTGTACGGTGAACAAACAGGATCTCGTCCACGTACCCTCCCGACAAGTATCTGGTGCGACCAACCCAAAAACAAGACCTCTTTCAGAGCTGGACTGACTCAGTTTATCCGTCCAGATCCACCTCCCAGGGTATAAGAAAAAATATCACAGAAAAAAAAAATTTAACTTCATATCAACTATAACCTCTTCCTTTACCGTTGAGTCAGGTCACAAGAACGGACCTCTTAGGGTCCCTGCCCCCTCGGACCACCCGACGGCAGATACCCCAGCATGTCTCAGCATGTGTTGACTTCGCTGCGTCGTCGTCGTCGTCGTCGTATCAACTATATGTCATACTACATTCAATGTCCATATGTTATATCACTAAGTGTTAAAATTTCCAATATAAGGTAAATATCAATAATATTTTATAACCAATATAAGGTTGGAACATCGAATAAAATATGTATTGTCAAACATAATACGAATAGGTAGGTATATAACGGGGAGGGGGAGGGGTGACCAAACGAAAGATGTAGACACTCAGACAGGGAAAAGACAATAAAAATGTTCAAACAATATAAAAGATCTAAGATCAAAGGTGTATATTCACTATAGTAAACCATAAACAGAAACAGACGAAATAATGTGAATCATAGTATCAGTCCTCCGATCGTCCTTCGATAAGTGGAGATTCCCACTTATCGAGTAAGTGGAGTTATCTTCCCTGAATTACTTCCCTGACGACATAACTCTACACCCAACCACTTACCTTGTTTACTTTTTACCACTCCGTGGGTGAGTCTCTGATCCCGACTTTCCTCCCCGTCCTCAGGGTAGTGACCTCGGGTCCCTCTCCACCCGGACGGTTCTTCTTTACCCTAGTTCCTCCAGCCTCCCCTCCGTCGTTTCGTCCCTCCCTCGTTTCCCTCTTTCGGGTTGCAGAGAGAAGAGAGTAGGAGACGACGACGACGATTCAGCGAAGTCAGCACAGGCTGACACACACTGGGGTATCTGTCGTCGGATGGTCCGACGGGGCAGGGACCCTAAGAGGTCCGTTCTTGTGACCTCACCCCACGGCAACGGAAGAGACGAGAGTAGGAGACCCGAGGACAGTAAGGAGTAGTAGTTTTGGGTTCATCTTCGGTCAATCGTTCCCACGGAACACTACGTCGGGTGTCCTTAGTTGGAGAACGTCCCGACTCCCAGACCCAGCCCCACGTTTATCTCCTATTGGTAGAGGTCTATACGGACTTTTTAACAGTGGGTCTACCTTATAGACCTACTACGGATACCGAAACTGGGTCAGTAAAGAGACACTAGTCACGACCCAACCTCTTCCGAAAGGAATGACGGGATCTTTCTTTCCTGGTTTGAAGTGCAACTGGAAGGATAACGATAGTAGATCTTTCGTGACAGACCCCTGAACCTCTTATTGTCTCGGTGTTCCCAGAGTTCCCATTGGTACACAAAACGACTTTCAAAATTGAAAGCAAAGTCCAAGTTTCCTAAACAATTGTTTTCTTTGGTGAACACTTTTTTCTGTGTCTACACATATTGCCTGAAAACCTGAGTCTCCCTCTCCCTCTCGCCCCCTACTAAACCCTCTTACCGTAAGATTGTACATATGATAGTACATTCTTAACTTAGCGGTCAGATACAGACTGCGTCCTATGTCGTACGAACCCCGACCACGTACCCCTACTGGGTCTCTCTACAATACCCCTCCCTCCACCCTCCCCCCAAGTACAAACCCTAGCGTACATTCTTAATTTCTAGAATTTTAATTTTTTTATTTTTTGATTATTGTACATTTTTTTATTTTTATTTTTATTTTTCATCAGTACGTTTCATTTTTTTTTTTATTTATTTATATCATTTTTTTTTTTCTTTGGTGAACAATATGTGTTCATTTGTTAAGGTTATAAATTATCTCTTAATAGATAGAATGAAAGTCATATGTTAGTAATTTTTTTTCTCTTAGTTATAGATTATCTCTTAATAGATAAAATTAAGGTTATTTGTTTGTAATTTTCCTTTCTCTTTATCTTATGATTTCCTCTCATTATCATGTATGTAGTGGTTTAACCCAAAACTGACCGTACGTATAAGTTTGTCACGACTCTTCAGGGTGCATTGTCGTTAGACCTCAGGGTCAAGTCCTTTTCAGGGCGCGTCGAGTAGATGAGGTACTCACTCTGAAGTTTTAACATGAAACCCCAAGGGGAAATATTAGGGTCCAACGTTTGACTATCGTAGTAGTCTCGTTTGACGTCGAGACCAAATGCAATTAGACGATAAACAAAACAAAACGTTTAGAACCTTACAACAATTCGTACCCACCGGTCTGGGGGAGGTTCCCGAGTTGTTAAGGTTCTAGACAGGGGAGAGATTAGACACCACGGTCCACCGAACATGAGTGTCGTCGGTCCATCAGTCCTGTCACAGGTCCGTCCCGTCTTCGTTCCAGTCTCCGGACGCGACGAAGGAGTCAGAGACTTCCGGACTTGTTCTGAAAACAACAAGTCAGTGAGTCAACACAGACTGAGAAACGTTGGGGTACCTGATGTCGTACGGTTCGAAGGGACAGGTAGTAGTAGAGGGTCTCAAACGAGTTTGAGTACAGGTAACTCAACCGTTACGGTGGGTTGGTAAAGTAGAAGACAACAAGGGAAGAGAAGGACGGAAACTAGAAAGGATCGTAGTCCTCGAAAAGGTTACTCAGCCAAGAAACGTAGTCCATCGGTTTTATAACCTCGAGGTCGAAGTCGTAGTCAGGAAGGTTACTTGTAAGTCCCAACTAAAGGAAGTCCTGACTACTAAACTAGAGGAACGTCAGGTTCCCTGAGAGTTCTCAGAAGAGATCGTGGTGTCAAGCTTCCGTACCTAAGAAACCACGAGTCGGAAAAAAAACAGGTCGAGAGTGTAGGTATGTACTGATGACCTTTTTGATATCGAAACTTATATACCTGTAAACATCCATTTTATGACAGAGACGAAAAATTGTGCGATAAATCCAAACAGTAACGAAAAGAAGGTCCCTTGTTCGTAGAAAATTAAAGTACCGACGTCAGTGGTAGGTGTCACTAAGGGATTATGGTGTGGTTGTATGTGTCACGGACTCTCTGTCTCTCTCGACCCGGGGCCCAGTGTCCCGGTTACACTCTATTTGTCATAGGTCTAATATGTCACTTCTGGTGTATCGATCTTTCGTCATCTCGGTGTTAAGTTTGGTCAATCAGACTAAACAAACTTAAAACCTGTCTCCTCGGACGACCCGGTGTCAGGTACCCCAGCGTTTCACAGTCTGTATTGACTTACTGATTCGTGTCGTATCAGACTGAATCATGAATTGGGTTCGCGAATCGGTACTGGGGTTCGACTTACGGGTTACATGTCCCTCCTTTTCGTTACCTCAATCACACTGGGTTGTGTTCCACGGAACAGGAAGTCTGGATGGGTGACAGAGGAAACACCAGGTACGTGAGTGTTCGGAGGGAGACACCCCTCCTCGTCACTTCAGTGATGGGTCACATCGAACGTTCCTGTCTCCCGAGTTGTTTTTGTCTCCTGTCCGGACTTATCCGGGAGTCCGTTGGGGGAGGGAATCCCTCTACATGACCCGGAAGATAAGATAATAGACCGACGGGTGTGAATTGTGAGGTGACGACCATTCGGAGTCCAAGAAGTCCGAAAGTTTAGGTAGGTAGGTAGGTATGTCCTAAGGAACAGGATTCACGACCCTTGTGTTACTGTTTATATTGGAGGAGGGTCTCTAGATACCCCTGCCCCACGTGACTATCCTACCCACTCTATCCCTTACGTGTACGAATAATGTTTCACACTCTTTGTGGAATTTCCCCATAGTGAAAGGTTTTTTTTTTAGTAAAATTTAAAATAAATAAAAACCGACCCGACCCAGAAACAACGCCATACACCAGAAGAACAACGTCACCGAAGAGATCGACGTCTCGTACCTGAAATCCACACGCCTGAAGTGATCAATGTCGTACATCCGAGTCCTCAACACCGAACACCCGAGATCTCCCACCGAATCAACGGAGTGTCGTACCTAGAATGACCTGCCCTAACTTGAGCACAGGGGACGTAACCGTCCGTCTAAGGATTGGTGACCTGGTGGTCCCTTCGGGTAAATCTCGTTGTAAATCTCGTTTGTAGTTTCACCCTGTGTGTACCTTCTGGTGTCAAATGGAGACGTCCGATAAAGGATCCTAAGTGATGAGTCCGACAAGGATTCGTACCGAGTCCGGGTAGGTCGGACGCCAAAAACGAGAGAGAGTGACAAGGAGGGAACCCTTACAGGTGGAGGGTACGTAGTTTCGGGTGAAGGCCAAGTCGGAAGGTTCAGGGGAGAAAATCTGTCTCCGTCGAAGGGGTGAACCTCGATCGTGTCGATCGAAACCTTAAAGAATGAGTACGAGCTTGTTATCCCTTCGTTAAGATCTAGAACAAAGAGGTAGACATCGAGGACAATTAAGTTGAAAAGCAAAAGAGGAGGGACTTATGATGTAAACGAGATTTTCAAACTGTCAAACCGTCGGGTCAAAAACTCTCTTCTCCAACGGACTCCGGTCTTTGATACTGTCTCAACAATTAGTAGACCTATGGCCTCAACCTTAGGACGAAGATTGACACACTAGTTCCCCTTCAAAAATTTGTCGAGACTTGAAGACAAAAGGGTAGGAATCACTTCACTTTCAGTGAGTCAGTACATGCTGAGAAACGCTGGGGTACCTGATATGTCAGGTACCTTAAGAGGTCCGGTCTTATGACCTCACCCATCGGAAAGGGAAGAGGTCCCCTAGAAGGGTTGGGTCCCAAGCTTGGGTCCAGAGGGTGTAACGTCCGTCTGAGAAATGGTTGACTCGATGGTCCCTTCGGGAAGGGTAGAATTTCAGTCCTATTAACCACAACACTCTTAGTTACTCAATTATATCAGTTTCAGGAGTCCCGACACGGACCATGAGGTAGTTGCACATTCTTTACAATCGATAATAACAATGTCGATAGTACTCCCCAGTCTGGTTACACGAACATTTGTTGAGGAGTGTGGGTTCGTTTCGAACACGTCTATGTGTCTCTCCGAGTTGTGTGTCGATATGAAACTCTACTCCGACCCACACATTAACATTGGAGTAAAATCTCTACCCGTATCCGAGTCTGTTCCGTCCCCGTAAATAAGTAGATTGTTTATAAATACCCGTTAAAGGTGTACAGTCCGTGACGGAGAGAAGGGTGTGTTTCTAAAGACTTAGGAGTCCCTCCCCTACTTCCATGACACAAAATTTGTTCGTGGAAATCCACTAAGAGTCGACTCCGTTCAGACACTTTTTGTCTAAGGTCTTATGATCCCGTTCGTAGAACGGTCTAAGGTTTAAACCTTGACTCAAATTATCCTTTATCGTAGAAAACCACCATCTAAACGTATAGTCAATTCTCGTGTCTGGGACCTCGGAACTAATTAACCCATGTTTAGGATCAAACGTAATGGGAATCGCTGACGTCCCATTTTGCACCGGTTATTATAATGGATGAAGTTTCAACAACACTCTTAATTTAATTAATAAATACACTTCACGACTGTGTATCATCGACAACATATTTCACACTCGATAATAATAATGACACCGGTGACATCTATTCGTAGTCTCTTCCGTCCCCACCACCTAAACTGCGAAGAATGGGGTCCTAACCGAGACGGATGTCACAACCGCCACAGACACAGAAGTCCCTCTGAGTGGTGGACGAGGGAAGGCGACCTTCTCGAAAGGACTCGGTCCCTTAAGGGAGAGTACCGTTGACTGTCTTCGAGGGTCGTAAGACTACGGTGTACGTGACGGGCGTCGTTGTACCGTTCTTAATCTAGGGTAGCACTCCGGTTCCGACCTGTCCCTTCTGTCTACCCAAATCCCTAACCTCGACAGGTAAATCCTCCCGACTTTTAGTCTCTCCCTCATATCCAGGACCCCTTCGAAGAGAGGTATGTGACCCGGTTGAAACCAACTTTCGTCACGAGTTGAGTGGGTACGGTGTCATGCGACCACACACCTACCTACACAACGTCTGTCCGTTTCCCACTCACGGATCCCTCTTCCGTCCTACGGTCCTGGAGACGGTCGGGAGGTCCTGTGAGTAAAACCGGATGTCTGGGGGGTCGTCCCTCGTCCGTTTGTACAAGACAAAACCGTAATTAATCCGTTCGACACCCTTTCATTCGTCGTCCGAAGGATTCGACTTATCCCAGACGAGGGAGGTGCCCGGTCACGTGTCACCAATATCTCTACAGGGAGGGGCCGTTGTTGAGAGAGGGGACGAGGGACGGACTGGGGGGTTGTGGGTCGAGTCGGACCTCCCAGAAGAGACACCTTCTCCGAGGGTCTACCCATCGTAGGGTACGGAAGGTCCGACCCTTCGGGGTCACAGGGTCTTCTCCTTTGCTTCTGACTCCCTCCCGTCCCTGAAGGGCCCAGGAGTGTCACTCAGTCCCGTTTTGGTTCTGACATCGACCCGAGTTGGAGGAGGGTTCCCTTAAGGAGAAAAACACAAAATAATAATAAAAAAATTTGAACGTTTGTTTTGGTCTTACTTTTACGTCCCTTCGACTTCCTTTTGTGTACGTACGTGTCTCCTTTGAGTATAAACATCCGGTCATACAACATTGGTAAAATGTATTTGTAAGGGTAAATTAAGGGTAGTGTTGGGACGTTTTTTAGTAATAAGAGGAAAATACCTGTTCCCTTGAGCCAAATTTTCTCCAAAATCCTGAACCAGTTCTTAGGTTTCGATCCGTCTCCTCCTCGACCTGTAGACTGGGTCCAAACGACTGGGGTTTAGGGACACGGCAGGTGGGGTTGGACAAAATAGGTAACCATGTCGAAGTGTCTCAACATTAGTGTCACGTCGAGGGTCACCCTTCGGGACCAGTCGTAGGGTGTACCGTCAGTAAGTCGGAAGGAATTACATAGGGTCCATCCCATCAGTGACCGAATGTATCGAGGGGTCGGGAAATGTCTAGTACATGGACAATAAAGTAACCTGGACGTGGGTGGATGGATCCTCCTTGTTTCCTGTCTTAGACGTTACACGGTTTCCAGTGTGAGTCGTTCACGGACCATCTCTGTCCTGATCTAGACACCGAAGGACGGAGAACTTCAGTTTTAGTACGCTACCAATCGAGGATAATATCGGAGCCCTGACAGGGGAATGAAGGTGGGGCTCAACATTATAAGGAACTGTCCCCGTGGCAGTCTCGGGCATTAAGGGATGGGGTCACGGACGGAGAGTCCCTGAGTGGAGACCGGAATCTAGGGACGATGGACTGAGAGGACCCGACTGGACGTACAGGACTGGAATGACGATATGGAAACCAAGTACACGACTCTAACGCCCGACGACCTCATGTCCCGGACCTCATATGGGGTCTATCGACGAATGTTGACTCGGGTCTTATTCCCCGAACAACTACGACCTATCTTAGATTCTAGATCAAGACGGTGTCTGGGTGAAACACGGGATCCTTCTCGGAGACAGGAGAAGAACACCGACTAAAACTCCGGAATGAGGTCACCCGACACTAAGAGACAGACTCTCGACACCTCCTCTGTCCGAGTAAAGATGTAGTCCGAATTGTCTCCGGACACACTCTCTATGGAATCCGTCCCCGTTTTTGGTCACACACACACACTCGACCTCTATCTCCCCCTTTCCACTGATCCCATCTTTCCTCTACTTACCCCCACCCCAAGTGTCTGACGTCAGAGGTTGTCGTAGGGGTCCAGCCGAACGTCCCCGCCCCACGCCCCGAGTCCGTCCTCTATCGACTGTAGACCTACCCGTCTGTCCATCAGGACTCGTCAGACGTTGTTACACTCACCCCCTATTACTGTTTCGTCCCTTCCCTCATCTCCTCCGAAACTTAGGGGTGATGTCGTTCCCCACGGAACCATGTCTTTCCCGTCTACCCTACGACCGGTGGAAGAGACCTCTTTCGAGACTTACCTCATGGTTGGACGGCACCCAGTGTAAGACCCCACGACCTCACTCACTCCACCCACGACAAGGTACGATCGGTACGAGTTCACGACGACGTGTGAAATGGACTCCAAAGAGGACCCTAAGGACACCTTATGCTCTTATCGAGCAGAAAGTTACGGGTGAGAATATAGACATGGTCCGGTTGAAAGTCAGGACCGAGACTGAATTTGAATCTTAGTACAAGGAAGGGACCACCGAGTCTCCCATTTCACAGACGGCAGTTACGTCCTCTGGACCCAAGGTAGGGACCCAGTCCTTCTAGGGGACCTCTTCCTTTACCGTTGGACGAGGTCATAAGAACGGACCTTTTAGGGTACCTGTCTCTTCCGATCATCTGATGTCAGGTACCCTAGCGTTTCTCAGTCTGTGCTGACTCACTGAAGTGAAGTGAAGTGAAATACAAGGAAGGTCCTCTGATATATCGACGTCCGTACGACTTCCCTCTCGTGTCGAAGTCTCGGTTTCCATCAGTCCCCGATCCGGACCGAGAGGACAGGATTGACACACTGGAACCCATCCAGTAAAATGAAGACCCGGAGTCAAACACTTTAGACACTTTACCCAGTATCCATGACGATCCACAACAACACTCCCAATCTTCGTTACTTTTATACGAATCAAGTCTCGGACTTTGTACCTTCTCCGTTTTATTTACCATCGATAATTAAGCAAGGGTCCCATTCTTAGGGTAGACACCGGAGGAGTTACCTTCCCTCGGTCGTGGACCAACGTGTCAGTGTCCCTACCTCCTCGAGTGAGGGAAGTCCCCGGTGAGACGGACCTTTTGGAGAAAGAAATCTACGTCGACTCTGGACATGGTCAAGACAGAGGTTCCGGTGTCCTTTCAAGACACCGTAAAGGGGGTTTCTTAGAGTTCTCCAGACTGACATTGTCTCACGAACGGACGTAGCGTCCTCGTTCCGAGACTTTCAGGGGTCGGACCAAGTTCCCCCTGTAAAATCAGTCCGAATGTAATGTAGACCAAAAAAAGGACCCACTTGAGAGGGTTAAGGAGACTCGTGAAGAGCATCTCCGTTGGAGTCCACCACGTCACCATTTCTTAGGTGGACGGTTACGTGCTCTACCCTCAAACTACGGACCCAGCCCTTCTAGTAGATCTCTTCCTTTACTGATGGGTGAGGTCATAAGGACGGACCCTTTAGGGTGCCTGTCTCCTCGGACCGTCCGATGTCAGGTATCCCAGTGTCCCACAACCTGTGCTGACTCACCGACTCGTGCGTATCTCCGTTTGTCCTCTTGACTCAAGACCAGGGTTTAGATAGTGAAGTCCCGTTCAGTGAATAGAAGTGGAGCGGAGTCCAAGGAGTAAACATTTTACTTCTTTTGTTGTTAGAGTATCCTACTATCACTTCTAATCAAACCTTTTCATTATGTTTTCAAACCCCAACCCTTTTCCGTGAACCATTTATAATTTATGTAAAATTTTCTTTGGTAAAAACTCTTTCGTCAATCGTTTATTCGGGTAGACCACGACGGAGAATCGAAGAATGTTGTGGACATTTCCTTTAGTAAGGTCTTTCAGTCACGGTAAGGACCGAAATCTTATTCCCGTTTAGTCCACCTCCCATGGGAGGAGTCAGGTATTTCAGTTCAGGGTCCCAAACTGAAGTCGACACTTCTCGAATGATCCAAGGTCCGAGTAAGTGAATGGAGAATAAGACGTTAACACCTAGTTCCGGATCTCTTCCGAATCGTCTAGTTACTATCTCTGACCTAGGGTTTAAAGGGTTGTAGGTCGTGGAAATATACGGATCACGAGTGAAGGTTATTTCTCTCCACTTCCCTCCCATTAGAGACCTGGTCCGATCAACATTGGAAAACAAACGTCCTGTGATGTAGAGCTGTTTCTCAATGGGGAAGGAGAGGTGCTCGGGTCACAGTAAGTACCTTACCAATCGGACCTTGAGTCGGTGCCACTTCCAGGTCCGACTAAGAAGGAACAAGTGGGAACACAGGGGGCACAGACCAGGTTCCGAACCGTGTTTCGTCCTGGAATCGTTTATGAAAAACCTATTTACTACTTAGTCGGTCGTACATAATTCGTGATATGCTCTCCGGGACACCATCCTCTTTAAAATAAATTATATTGCTCGGACACTCCGACCAAAATCTACGGGTAAAATGTTCACTCCTTTATCCAACTTTCTCTACTTGACTAATCCAGTTCCGGAGTGTTACTTGACGACCACCTTGACTCTGATTTCGGGTCGGACCGATGGAAGTGGGATCCGTGATCGACGGTCGGGGTGTCTCCAGTCCCTCGACCCGGAGGTGGGTGAACAAGGGAACGGGGTCCGAAAGGGTCTATGATTAACTCCTGAGACTATTTCCCAAGTGAAACTTACCGGAGTTCCTTTGGTCTTTATCGTTCGGATCAGAAGGTTAAGGATATGTCCAATTAGACGGAGTTCGTGTCGAGACTAAGATAGTTGAAGGATAAGTTCTTAGATCCGATTGTCACATTTGTTAGATCCAACAAGGTAGCAGGATTATCGACCGGTTCTCCGAAACCAGTTCAATAAACCCAGAGAGGTCCGAAGTGAGTGAAAGGAGAAAACGGACTGAGGCGAAGACTCTTGTCCACAAACTCTGGGGTTGAAGACTATTTGACCCCGTAAGATTAAGTGGGAGGTGTGTAGGGATACCGAGACCTTCTCCACAAAAAGTAAAAAGATTCCTGAAGTTCCCTCCGACTATAGGGATGTGGGTCTACCAGACCTATCTGCTCCTTCTGCCTCAGGCCCCTCGTCTGGTCTCGTAGGAGCAACCCTCTAATCCTTCGGACGACGACGACGACGATCCAGCGAAGTCAGCACAGGCTGAGACACACTGGGGTATCTGTCGTCGGGTGGTCCGAGGGGACAGGGACCCTAAGAGGTCCGTTCTTGTGACCTCACCCAACGGTAAAGGAAGAGGTTACGTACTTTCGCTTTCACTTTCACTTCAGCGACTCAGCTCAGGCTGGGAGTCGCTGGGGTACCTGGACGTCGGAAGGTCCGAGGAGGCAGGTACCCTAAGAGGTCTGTTCTCACGACCTCACCCCACGGTAACGGAAGAGGAATCCTTCGGACTCGAGTAGGTTTGTCGATCCGCGTCCGTCTCACCTGACCATGGATGTCACCCGACCGTGGATCTCCAGGACTGAGAGTAAGTTCTCGAAGGAGGTGACGGGGACCTCGGAAAATGAGAAAGAGAACTAATAGTAGACGTGGACAAAGAGACATGGGAGTTCTTGTGAATCAATGGGTCTCTAAGATCATGACGACACAAGTCAAGTCAAGTCGAGTCAGCGAGTCAGCACAGGCTGAGAAACGCTGGGGTACTTAGGGTCGTCCGGTCCGGAGGGACAAGTAGTGGTAGAGGGCCTCAAGTGAGTCTGAGTGCAGGTAGCTCAGGCACTGCGGTAGATCGGTAAAGTAGGAGACAGCAGGGGAAGAGGAGGACGGGGGTTAGGGAGGGTCGTAGTGTCAGAAAAGGTTACTCAGTTGAGAAGCGTACTCCACCGGTTTCATGACCTCAAAGTCGAAATCGTAGTAAGGAAGGTTTCTTTAAGGTCCCAACTAGAGGAAGTCTTACCTGACCAACCTAGAGGAACGTCAGGTTCCCTAAGAGTTCTCAGAAAAGGTTGTAGTGTCAAGTTTTCGTAGTTAAGAAGCCGCGAGTCGGAAGAAGTGTCAGGTTGAGAGTGTAGGTATGTCCTGGTGTCCTTTTTGGTATCGGAACTGATCTGCCTGGAATCAGCCGTTTCATTACAGAGACGAAAACTTATATGATAGATCCAACCAGTATTGAAAAGAAGGTTCCTCATTCGCAGAAAATTAAAGTGCCGACGTCAGTGGTAGACGTCACTAAAACCTCGGGGGGTTTGATTTCAGACTGTGACAAAGATGACAAAGGAGTAGATAAAGGGTACTTCACTACGACACATTGGAAGTATTTCAGAGGTGAGGAGACCGGAAGGTAGACACTGTACCCCCTACCCCGCCCAGAGCCGGAATTGCTGGAGTACGAGAAACTGAACCTGCGGGACATCGTCTGTTGGCTAAAAAGGAAACGTCCCGTTGATCAGCGGGAGCGGGAGTGGGTTTGGTCCGTAGGCGCCGGCGACGCTTTCCTGAACAGGTGCGAGCGAGGATCCACGGAACCGGGCGGTCCGAGTAGACGTGCTCTCCCATCCCCACAACCTCCTGGTACTTCGTTTTTTCCGTGAGACGATGAGGGAGTTTGTTTATCGGTATGACGGACTGGGGGGAGGGCGGTGTAACATTGATTGTGTGTGCTCACCCGCAGTCCTCTTCTGCCGCCGAATGCGCGCACGCAGCCGCGTCTCGGGAGAGGGCGGGTGCACGCGCGGGGGCGGCCTCCGCGCGTGGCGCCGCCCGTCCGCCCTTTCGCGCGCCCTTCGGGGGCCGACCGAGGGTGACACCCCCTCCCTCCTGGCCTCCGCAAACCTTGCACGGTAAGAGCCTCTCTTGTCCCCCCCCTAAAGGTACGACGCTATCGCAACAATGGGGAGAGTAAGCGGCTGGCTAGGCAATCGAGGGAGGCAAGGGGCGGCGCTATGCCACGGGGCTCGGCGCCGGCGGGGGGGAGGGTCTTCGGATCGGGCCGGGGAGCTCGGGCCGACACCGGATTCGACAGGGGAGGCGGCGGCCTCACCCCGCGACGCGGCGCGCAACCCCGGCCTTTAAGGGCGCCGGACTCACCTCCTTGGCTTCGTGTCTCGCGCCGCGGCGGATGGTGGAGGGCCCCGGCCCGTCTCTCCCAGCCCGACGGAATCACCCCCACCCTCCCGGCGCACACTCCTTGGCGCCTCGGCCGCCGCCCACCCCTCCGCGCCTCCCGTCCCCTGGCCTGCCGTCCCAACGACGAGGCCTCCGCGACCCTCTGGGACGCGGGGGCGTCGGCCCGGGGGCGGGGGAGCGCCAGAGGCGGAGGAATGGAGTGTGTGGGGGGCCCGGCGGTCTCGGGTCCGGGAGGGGCCCGAGGAGGAGGAAGAGAAGTGTGAGTGGGAGGCTGGGCCCAAGAGGACGGTGGGCGGCCGGAACGTCGAAGGGCCCGCTCAGAAGCAAGAGTCCGAGAGGAATGTGTGTGTGTTCGTGTGCGGGCGAGGGCCCCACCGGGAGAGGAGAGCTGGGAGGAAAAGGAGAGGAGTGAATGCGGCGGCACCCTCCTCCTAACTACAGGGAAGTCGTAGTACGTCGGCGGCGGCTCCTTCCACTCCTACGTCGACCCCCAGAAACTCCAAAACCCGCCCCTACGCATGTTCCTTGCGCCGACCCCGTGGCGCCGCGGGGGAGGGGGAAACGCGTCCCCCGGCACTGGCAGCAGCAGAGCCCGAACAGTGAGTGAACGGCGGCCAAGGACCTCCCCCCGCGCACACAAACCACGGAAGCGTCGCCTCCCCGCCGGCACCGAGCAGGGGAAGTGGCGTGTCCTCTGGTGGGGGGTTGGATCTGTAAAGTGTTCTCAAAGCTCACACGCACGCACACACACACACACACACACTCGCTCGCGCGTACCGTCACGACGAGAGACGTTTCACGAAAGAGGCCCCGAAGTGGCTCCCCTCCACCCCCTCGGGGACGTCGAAACGTCTCGGAACACAAACACACTAACAAATCAGACGTGGTCCAAACTCGGGGGGAGAGCGAACAACGGTGGGAGCGCGTAAACGCCTAAATGTCCTGTAAACAATGGTCGGAGCGGAATTCTAAACCGGGCGAAAAGGGTGGGCCGCTGGCTTTTCTTCAGCGTTATCGGTGGGGTGGGGTCCCCTTTTGTTCTTTAATTCGTAACTTGCCAAGACGGAAAGAGAAGGGCCAAGGACGGGGCGGGGAGGCTGTTCCCCCTCTCCTTCCACCACTAAGAGAAGGGTCCTCTCGCTCTTGGCCCGCCACGCACCGCACAAGCGGCGCTAGACCCGAACCCCACCCTCACTGCTCACGAGGCCCGAACAGTCGTCGAAGTCGGGAAGGTCTTGACAAAGTCACAGGAGAAGGGGTCAAAAAAAGGGTCCCTGGCTCCGACACAGGAACAGCAAAGTTAGAACGTCTACCAATGACTCACAGATGAGTCCCGCGACCCACCTCCTCGGACAAGACAGGAGGGGAACACCCGTTTGTAAGCCACTTACGGATTGAGTGAGCACAGACGAGAGAGAAGAAAAGACAAATAGTGGACCCAAGAGGTTCACTCAGAAAAAGAAAAGTGTGTATCGGGAGGCCATCGGGACGAGGGCACCGCCGCTCCCAAGGTCCGGGTGACATTGGACTTAGGACCGGACCGCCCGCTCCGTGACCGGTTAAACGTAAATGACAAGACAAACTTCACCTTTACGGTGCCCTTGGCCGAACGACCCCACCGAATTTTCGAGACGTATTCGACCGTCCAGTGAAAACGAAAGAAGAAACACTTGTTCTCTAACACTAAACTACACGACAGTCGTTCCCGCAGTAGGTCTCACACGAAGAGGATCGGTAATATCTTATTAAAAACATCAACTAACACATTTAAAGTCAGTAATCTATAATCCGTAAGCAATACAGGGGAAGAGGGTAGATACGAGACGAGTGGAGAGGAATACCAATTATGTAAACTTAGGACAAACCTTCTGTATCTTCTGTCTGAGAAAATTTCGAGATTCTTCTGGATCTATCCATAACATGTACTTTACTTTGCTGACCGTCAAATAAAACGTGGAAAAATTAGACATTAAAAATATGAGTACATGAAAGTAAATCGAAGACGAAGTCCAATAAAACCGATCAACAATTTTAATTCATAGACGTCATTTGTTTTAATCCACCGATTATTGTCCTAACACCAGGAGTCTCCTCTCCGTTCATTGTCAATATATAAGACTGTTCATAATGTATAAAAGGAATTAAAAAAATTTCAACACAATTCGGGAATAGTTATATACCATATAAAGTCCACTTTCAATGTGTCCTTGACTTTTTGTAAGTTCAACTTGTCTACTGTTTTGAAGTTCGGTTTGTAGTTCGTCTTACACTAAACGAACTTCTATACTCCATTCCAATATCATTTATCAACCTCTTGAAGATATAGAGACAAAGTTCTTGGAAACTCAATGGTTCGGGGTCCTTGACTACTACCTTAAAGGAAAACCTAAAGGACGAAATTCCGACAATCTCGAAATTGAGTCGATCTTTAACATTGACCTTGTTTGTGTTATGTTTGAAAAAAAGGAAGTCACCTCTTTGGATATTGCAAGTGTATGAAAATACTTTTTTTTCAAGAATGTTTAAATAGTTTAATATATTTGTCACTTTACCTTTGAGAATAAATTAGGAAGATCATTTAACTGGAAAAACGTAAATAACTGGAATTGCTAAAGTGTACCTTAAAATTTGACTGTGGACCAATTACTAATTATAGACCCCCACTCGGTCAGTTGAAGTCCACTAATAATCTTGTACTGTTTATATTCAAACTTGTAATTTAAATCACCCTGTACACAAATAGCCTAAAATAACAATTTGAATTGGACATAGGTGTTAGTCGATTGAAACTTAAATTTTCTATTCTGTAGAACGGTCGTAACACTTTCAGTTATTGAAAGAAATATCTCCATTAGTACTGAGTCAAATAACTTTCTTTGTGGTGACAAAATCGTCAAGATATTATATTTCACTGTCAAGTCGTTTGTATAAAAACATTTCCAACTAGACGTACAACTTTGTTCTCATCGACGGTAAGAATAAAGGGATATAATTACATAAATAATTTAGCTTTAACCTAGACATTTGGAGTAGTCTAAAAAAGGACACGACTTGCTTTGGAGTACAACTAAAGTACTTTTTATGGTTGATATACAACAACATTAATACACAAGTCGAACGACTTAACAAGTATCGGGTTTCTAAAAACTATCGAGAAAAAGAGGGTAGGGTATAAATTAAATTCATCACAAATACTGATAAAGATGATAAATGTATATAAAAGTCCCAAAGATTGATTCCGTATAATTAATCTGAGTAGGTTTGAACCTATATGGTTCTAGTAACAAAAGACTGACCTTTGATGAAAAAAAAAAATTGAAAATAAAAATGAAACCGCATATCCACTCATTGTTACAACACAATCAAAGTCCACTTTTGAGACAAAATCAAGACATAAACAAAGAAACGAAAAGAACACCGGTATCACTATAAAAGTCTGACTTTATTAAGGACACGGTCTATGGACTTTAAAAAGTATACCAATTTTAATTCAAACATTGTTGATAATTCACTTGATTCCGTAAAATATAAAATGGTCAAATCCTTCCGTCTGAATCAAACATTCATTTCAAGGAGACACCCCATACTTATCAGTCATCAGTTACAGGAAAACTAATATAAGATTTCTGAAGAACAAACGTAAGAAAAAGAGATAAAGGGGATAACGGAAAAGGAACTGAATGACAGTTGATCTACCTGTGTGTCAACGACGATTCAACCACATCCAACAACGAGGGCGACGATGACAAATCAACAAACATAATAAGGACTGAAGTAATGTAAAGTGAACGTAACCACGTCATTATAGGATTAATAACGAAATCACAAGAGTATAGAAGATTAGAAGAGGGTCAGAGGCAAATTTAGACAAAAGGTGTAACAGTAGTCAATTGAAAGATTATTGATAGTATTTACTCCAAGAGACACCAGAAGACTTATCTCTGGTTTGTGAAACAATATCGTATACGTCGGGAAACGTTCGGTCGACGTTCGATGTTCGAGGTAAAAGGACCGAATCAATGATAGTAAAGTACGGGTAAATAGGAAGGAAGAATTAGGAGACCGAACCGGTGAGTCCTGAAGACCAATAGATTAACACAAGAGATGTAAGTACGGAAACAAACGTGGGAGGGTCAAAAGTAGACCGTTTAAGATCAATGGTAAACTCAAACACTCAAACGAGAAGAGACACTAGAGTTTACTAAAACTAAACGTGTACGAAGACAGAAGTACACTTAAGGAACTTCAGTATCCGATTCAGAATAAGCCCAAATATAGAAACATGAAAAACAAATTCGACCGTCTTAACAATTCACCTGCATTGACCAATATAAATTCACGTCAAATAATCAAAAATCCACTATATAAAATATTCGAGATAAATATCCCTCGATATCCACCACAACCCAGAAGAACCCACCAAGTCACCATTTATTAGACGAACAGTTACGTTCTCTACACGTCAAGGACCCAGTCCTTCTAGGGGAGATCTTCCCTTACTGTTGGATAAAGGTCATAAGAACGGACCCTTTAGGGTACGTATCTCCTCGGACTACCCGACGCCAGGTACCCCAACGTTTCCTCAACCTGTGTTGAATCACTGATTGTTGTTATCCACCACAGTAACTCGAACACAAAATTAAACTGAGTACATCCGTGACATTTAACATGACACCGATAAACTACAACTCATATACACACACACACGTACGAGGAACACTGGGGGTACCTGACATTGGTCCAAGGAGACAGGTACCCTAAAAGGACCATTCTTATGATCTCACCCAACGGTACAGGAGGTCCCTTAGAAGGACTGGGTCCCTAACTTGGTCTCAGAGGACGTAACCGTCCTCTTAAGAAATGATGACTCGGTGGATCCTTCGGTCTCATATATACATAAATACATATTATACATTTATGTCACTAACAACCATGCGGTTCCTAATTACCCCAAGAAATATAAAATTTCCTGACACAAGAGGAAACATAATTTATTTACTCTACTTAGGGAAGAAAGAATATATCAACACTCGTCTTATGACATAATGGAAGATTTTGTATTGAAATCTAAAGACTAAACGAAAAAAGGGGGATTACCATTACGTCTTAACCTTCAAATTTTAACAGACAAGAGTTATCAGTATTGAAAATAACGAACTCCTCTTCCACCAGACCGAAAAGACCAGACAGAATCGTTCACCTTACTGGAAAATTTTTAAGTAATCTTTAGAGACTCGAACCTAAAAATATACACAAAACAACATTTCCTAGAAGAACGAAAAGGAAAAAACTCCGAGAGTGGTGGTGGAAGGTGGGATTTTAGGGTGTCTATCGAGAGGAAGAGTGACTACGTAGGGGGTGGTCACAATATGAGTCAAATTTAATGATATTTAAATGAGAGGGGTTTAAGTCTATCGAAACTAAAAATTGTATTTCTTCATCTGTCTCTTTTTAAAAAACACTGAAATTTTCTTCAATTTTTTTCTTTTTTCAGGTGTTGTGTAATTTGACATTTATCCTTTTAAAATATGACCCAATATCGAAGGGACCACAGAGTCGTCACTTTCTTAGACGGATATCACCTCCTCTACACCCAGACACACAAACTAGGGGGCCACACCTTCTAGGGGACCTCTTCCTTTACTGTTGGGTGAGGTCATAAGAACGGACCCCTTTAGGGTACTATCTCCTCGGACCACCTGATGTCGGGTACCCCAGTATCTCTCAGTCTGTGTTGAATCGCTGATTTGGTGATAATGATGGTTGGTACCGATCAAGGGGTGAGGGAGAGTGGAACACCTTAAAACTTTCCTCCGACTAATACCATAGCACAAAAAAGGGGTAACGAGAAGAGGGGAAGAAGTCAAATAAACAAGGTCCCCACGTACACCTTCGACCACATAACCCTCACTTCATACTTTCTATTGAGTAAACAACAATTAGTCCCTGTAAGGTACGAAACCCCCCTAAAATATGACTTCACAAAGGACAACTGAAAACGACAGTCGTCATCTGTTCGTGTGAAATGAAAGAAAAATCAAATAATAATCAAATAAGAGAGAAACCAAAGATTCCGGTACATTCATTCAAAGACTTAGGATATCGGATACACCATAAATAATTATATACATAAAGAATAAATAAGATTACTACACGATTGAGGTCAGTTATTTCTTTCAAGAAACTTCCCTGGGTCTTATATTTCTTGACGGAAGAATCGTCTGTAAAAATCCAACAATATATTATAAATTTTTTAGAATCTTAAAATCTCAGTCCACCTATGATACCATAAACAACTAAAATATCTACTTTTACCCTTGGTTCCGTGTCAATTATCCTTCACTTAGTATACCTCCACTTGAGATGGGTGAGGTCATAAGACCGGACCTCTTAAGGTACCGGACCTAACAGGTGCCCCAGTGTTTCTCAACCTGTGCTGACTCACTGAAAGTGAAGTGATCTGAACAAATGAAAGGGCATAGACATAAAGGGTTCGAAAATTGGTTCCTTGAGTATTACCGAGGGTATAAACCTTTGTAAACGGATAGTCTTATGTAAAATTGTTTATTAAACACAAGAATGAAAAATAAAAAGTATATGACTCGACACTCAGTCGAAACTCAGTCATAAAATTTCGATCATTGTACTCATGTTGGTTTCCGTTTCTAAGCATTTGAAATGGAGTCTCTCCCGATTCACATACATACTAAAGAATGTCTACAAGACTTTTTAAATTTGACTGAGTTCTTCGTGAACAGAAAAGTGACATCTGTAGACGTCCAGATCACTGGAGTTCACTCCTTAACGATACGATACACAATGGAAGACCTCTTCCGTTACAGTGGGGTGAGGTCATGAGAACGGACCTTTTAGGGTACCTGCCTCCTCGGACCATCCGACGTCAGATACCCCAGTGATTCTCAGCCCGTGCTGACTCGCTGAAGTGAAAGCGAAAAGTGAAAGTACGCTACCTCTTCATTTACCGTGGGGTGAGGTCATAAGAACGGACCTCTTAGGGTCTCTGCCTCCTCGGATCACCCGACGGCAGATACCCCAGTGTGTCTCAGCCTGTGTTGACTTCGCTGAATCATCGTCGTCGTACAATGGAAGAGATTTGACAACCAAGTACCCCCAGTGACCCCTAACCTAAGACTTCAGGCAACTACACTCGAGACTCTGAAACAAAAGTAACAGCGTCTATGGAAATATATATTTTCCCTTTGAATCTCCATTAGACCGAAGGGTTCACAACGATCGTCATTTCTTGGCCGGTCACGTCCTCTGGATTCTCTGAGTCCAAACTAAGGACCCAGTCCTCCTAGGGGACCTCCTCCCGTACCGTTGGGTGAGGTCATAAGAACGGACCTCTTAGGGTACTCATCTCCTCGGACCGTCCGATATCAGGTATCCCAGCATGTCTCAGCCTATACCGACTTAGCTGAATCGTGCGTCTTCATTAGACCAGAACAAACAACAAGTACGTGAGTAAACAAAGGCTGAGAAACGCTGAGGTATCTGACGTCGTACGGTCCGAAGAGACACGGAGTGACAGAAGACCTCGAACGAGTTTGAGTACAGGCTCAGTCACTACGGTAGGTTGGTAGAGCAGGAGAGAACAGGGGAAGAGGAGGACGGAAGTTAGAAAGGGTCGTAGTCCTAGAAAAGATTACTCAATCGAGAAATGTAGTGCACCGGTTTCATAACCTTGAAGTTTTAGTCGGGAGGGTTATTTATAAGTCCTAAATAAAGTAAATCCTAACTAACCAAACTAGAGGAACGTCAGGTTCCCTGAGAGTCCTCAGAAGAGGTCGTGGTGTCAAGTTTTCGTAGTTAAGAAACTGTGAGTCGGAAGAAATACCAGGTTCAGAGTGTAACCATTTCCTGATGACCTTTTTGGTATCGAAACTGATTTACCTGGAAACAGTCATTTCATTACAGAGACGAAAATTTATGTGACAGATCCAACAATATCGAAAGGAAGGTTCCTCCCTCGTAGAAAATTAAAGTACCAACGTCAGTGACAGGCGTCACTAAAACCTCGGGTTCTTCTATTTCAGACAGTAAAAGATAAAAAAAGGGGTAGATAAACGGTACTTCACTACCCTGGTCTATGGTACTAGAATCAAAAAACTTACAACTCAAAATTCGGTCGGAAAAGTGAGAGGACAAAGTAGAAGTAGTTCTCTGAGAAATCAAGGAGAAGCGAAAGACGGTATTCCCACCACAGTAGACGTATAGATTCCAATAACTATAAAGAGGGACGTCAGAACTAAGGTCGAACACAAAGTAGGTCAGACCGTAAAGTGTACTACATGAGACGTATATTCAATTTATTCTTCCCATCCCCAAAATTTTAAAATAAATAAATTCTTAACAAAAATTTCGAATAACAGATGACCGTGGATCATAATAAATACTATTAAGAAGACTGCCAACAAACCAAAAATTAAAAATCGGTATGGGGCTCCGTACACCCGGGAATCATGGGGTTTGTCCCTGGTTTGGACACGGGGGACGTGACCTTCCGTCTCAGAATTGGAGACCTGGAGGTCCCTTTAGGGATCTCCCAAAAATTTTTTGTCTAAATAACTCTAGATTAAGTGAACGGTATGTCAATTGGGTAAGTCTCACCCAAAAAAAAAAAAAAAACCATATAAGTATCCCAATATGTTGGTAGTAATATGAAGTCTTGTAAAAACCAGAGGAAAGTTCTTTGATGAATAATCGTCAGTGAAGGGTAGTGGAATAGGTCGGAATTCGTTAACGCAAGAGAGAGACACCTTCATTTTAGACATATTTACCTTAGTATGTTGTACACCAGAAGTTGAAAATGAATCGTATTATAAAAGTTCCAAGTAGGTACAATACCGTAGTCATGAAGTAAGGAAAAAATACCGTCCTATTATAAGGTAACACACCCATATGATGTAAGAAAATTAGATAAGTAGTCAACTACCTGAAAAACGACAATACTTATTACAAGGAAACTCGTTTAAAAAGACACCTGAATACAAAAGTAAAGAGAACCCATATATGGATCATCACCTTAACGACTCAGTACACCATTGGGATATAAATTGAAAAACTCCTTGAAACTTTAACAAAAGGCTTCACCGATATGGTAAAATATAAGGACGATCGATATTACATCCTTCCAAGATCAAAGATATGTAAAATGGTCACAAACAATAACAGACAGAAAACTAATATCACTAAGATCATCCGCACTAACAACAACGAATCAACGATTCAATACGGACTGAGAAACACCGGGGTACCTGACATCGGGTGGTGCGAGGAGACAGGTACCTTCAAAAGTCCGTTCTTATGACCTCACCAAACCGGAAAGGAAGAGACCCCTAGTTAGGTTGGGTTCAGAGGACGGACCGTCCGGCCTAAGAAATGGTGTCTTGGTGGACCCTTCGGAAATAATCCATACTTCACCATAGTATAACACCGAAACTAAACGTAAAGAGATTATCGAATACTACAACTCGCGAAAACACACACGAATAACCGACAAACGTATAGAAACCTCTTTACAGATAAGTTTAGGAAACGGGTAAAAATTCAACCTAATAGAAAAAGGACAACTCAACATTCTCAAGGAAAAAACCGAGACGACCCAGAATTAACAGTACACACGAAGAGACCAACACCGTGCACCCGAGAAATCATTACCGTACTTCCGAATCAACGGGGTACCGTACACCCTAGAATCAAGGAGTTGGTCCATAGCTTGGGTACGAGGGACGTAACCTTCCGTCTAAGAATCGGTGACCCCGTTGTCCCTTCAGGGTATTTACAAGAAATATGTATATAGAATAGTCGATATACTAAACGTTTATATACGTCATAAAAAGGGTGGGACTCCACTAAGAATACACGAGATTTTAAACTTTTGGTGACTTCACCATTTTTTCTCATTCTTGAACCTTCTATCCGGTCTCTAACTTTGGGTCGAGACGGTGAATGATCGACCTGGTAGATCCTGTTTATTGATTCAAGAGACTCGGAGTATAAAGTACATACATTTTATTCCAATTACGGATTGAAAAACGACGAGACATTTCTCAATTTGGCCTATCCATTTTGCGGTTCGTACCATCTACAAGTGGTAACCATCGAAGTCCTATACGTTCTATTGTTTCATTCAATAACACACAAAAAAAATTAAATCAAAATTAAATAAAAATTAACTTCCTATCAGAGAAAAGTCACAACACAACCAAAGATGGTATGTAGTCATACTTAGTCGGTATCCATATGTACACGGGGAAGGGTACACTTACAGGGAAGGTGGGGTAGGGTGAAGAGATCCAACATTATCATATGGTCAAACTCGAGGAACTCAGTATGTCGTCTAAGGGTGACCGATAGATATAAATAACACAAAATAATTAAGAGCATTCGTATATAAAAATGTAAGAATCTAAAGATTTTAGACCTAGGTAGAATATGAACGAAAACAAATACTACACCAACAACAGCGAAGTACGTGTCTTGAACGTCTCATCAAAAGTCGTCCGAACCTTCTTTTAGGGTCTCTATACCAATCTTATGTTTACGACCTAGTGGGTCCCTAAAGTACTGTGTCTTCTACTATAACACACCTTTTTGTCATTACTGACTAAAATTTTTCACTAAGTCTTCTTAAACTCGGACTCACACTGGTTAAATAAAGAAAATGGAAAATTTTTAATACGTGTCCTCGTTACATACGATTTTTAAATTACTTCGAGAAAATTATTCATTTCAACACTATGTCGTAACATAGTCAAATTTACCCTCGTAAAAAAGAATCACATTGTGTCACACTGAACATTAGTCACCTCAAAATCTATTACTTTTAACCTTCAGCGTTCAGTCCAAGACCTGGGACCAGAAAACAAGTAAGTCGTTTATAATAACAGTTAGATCATAAGAAAGTTTAATCTTAAATTTCTACTTCATTTAGTACTCTCCCTCTTAAAAAAAATTTGTCTCAATCTACCTTAATTTGATTCTTCATTATTACTTTCAATGGGTGGTGAACCCAATTCTTGTCTTCACGACTTTTTAAAAATACACGCTATAAGGAACTAGACCAGAAAAATCGGTGTCAATATACTTATACCTCTAACATTTCCACTAGACTCACTATCCAATCGACTAGTGTCGATAACCTTACTCGGGATCGAATCTCTATATGTTGTACCTATACTTAGGATCAACAATTAGAAATAATTAATACACTGAAACCCGTGTTCAGTGAATTTGAAGAGACTCGGAGTACAAAGAATAGTCGTTACTATTAAAATTATGGAATACCCCAATAAAACTATTAATTTCATCGAGTGTATTTTCGAAAGAACGGATCACGTACCTTGTATCATCTACGGGTTGTTTACGTACACCTTACGTCAAAGCAATTCATTAATTCTTGTCAAGTCTTTAGTGCCAGAAACTGAATGAGTAGGACATTTCTCAATTGGACACTTAATTTTTTACATTACTTGGAGTTTCCATTTGACAATTCATTACGATTTCTTAAAGGAAGTGGTTCAAGTCGTCAGGATCCATGGAAGGTAGAAAGATACACAATTATTACTAAGGGGAACACTAATGTCTACCGTATACGTTAAGATTCATACGATTAGAGTATGTTGTAATCCATCTTTTTCTCCTTCACGTCAAAAAGGAATACGTTTTAAAGAGAGGAATGGAAGGGAGGAAAGGAAGAGTCTCCCGTCTGTTAAAGATAGTCTTTAAAAGGGTTTTCTGAAAGGGAACATAGAACAACGAATTCAAACGAAGGATACGGGAACGTCAGATCGACGTCTCCTCCGACCCTTACAGTAATGGAAGAATCTCTTCACTAGGAACGGTCATTCTTTATCTATGACCACCGTGATTATGTCGAAAAGGTGTAATGAATAACGGGACAAACGGTGTCCCTGGGTAAAGATCAAATGAGAATCATCAAGGGCATTTTCTATACAACTACAATCTAATACTTTCAATATCGATCTTAAGGTCAACAAGGTTCTTCTAATCCTTATTCTCTAAGAAATCTTTGGTAAACATAGAGGAGGAAAGTTAAGGAAACTTCAAGTGACTGAATCCAGTCCTCGTCCAAAAACGTAAATGGAATTTATTACCCGGTCATCCGGTCACTGGAGAATCCTAAGAGGAGAACTTTTGTGTCCTCTTCAATTACTAGAACGGTGAAAACCGGAAGACTATTAAACCCCTTTAGTACCAGATCCCTGGGAGGTCTCTCATGGTAAAAACGACTTCAGGAAAATGAAGAATCCACTTTCGTAATTATTCATCATTTCACCGATTTGACTTTCAACCCTTCCTGTTTATACTCGAACTTAATGAGGATCGACTCATTAAATGGGATTATTAACTCCTAACCGTTAAGTCAGAACTTGCATATTTCATACTTTGGAGAATGGACTCCTCCGGACACCACGAGTCAACTACAAACAGAAACATTTAAGAAGTTTACGGGTAAACTTAGAGTGTCTACGACAAACAACCACAGTCAGAAGTCCTTACTAGACTACGTATTCGTCCTCAATCAAACATTCAGACCAAACACGACAACTGAGAACTCACTGATTAAACCCTTCATCCGTGTCTTTGAACGTTGGTAGAGGAAACAAGGTAACGACGTCTAAAGGACAATACACAACCAGTCCTGATTGAATTGTCTTATAATCGACTATAAAAATAAAGTAAAATAATAAAGAAGTATTATAAGAACCAATATGAAATTGCAAGGTAAACTAGAGTAAAAACCGAAAGTACACGCTCACAGAACAGTAGACCTACAAAAGACAAAACACTCATTAGGGTTAAGTTTTTCTTTTACAATAAAGACCACAATTTCTTTTCACAATGGTGTAGACACAGGGTGTCCTTTGTTGACCTTTACATATGGGGAACTAATATAAAATCACAACAAATGGGAGGTGACCACCCTGGAATCAAGAGGCTACCCTAACTTGGTCACGGGGGACGTAACACTCCGGCCCAGACCTACTAGTCCCTTCAGGGAATCTGAAAAATAACATATGGAAAAACACATTCAAACTTAAACCTTGATACACTTATAATATATGAGAATTTTGATTTTGATTTACTAAGTCATAACCATTTTTTTTAAAAAAATTCGAGATGGTAATTCACAGTCACATCGTAAATAAATAAATAAATTAAAAAACCAACGCGGAGCAGAAACAACGACCAACACCCGAAAGAGATCAACACTGCTCACCCACGATGGGAAGTAACGTCCCGTACTCGAAGAGTAACGCCACCAAAGAGAACAACGTCTCGTGTCCGACATCCACGTACCCGAAGTCATAAACGTCGTAAGTCCGAGTCATCAACACCGTGGGCCCGGATCAAGGAGTCGTACACCTTAGAAGGGTCCGGTCCCTAACTTGGACACAGGGAGCAGAACCGACTGCCTAAAGATAGATGACATGGTGGTTCCTTCAGGTCATAACCATTTATAAAATAACGTACAGACAATCTCTACCATATGACATTCTCAAATATAACCCGCGAAGGGACCACCGAGTCTCCTATTTCGTAGACGGACGTTACGTCCTCTGGACCCAAGTTAGGGACGGTCATAAGAACGGACCTCTTAGGGTATCTGTCTCCTCGGTCAACTACTATTTTACAGTAAACACTGGAAATTAATCATAAATCACTTCAATAAAAGTAGTAATTATCTGAAATGTCAAATAAAGATTATATATGGTTTATAATTCTTGTGAACTAAGTGTTTGAAGACAAACATTGTACTGACTAGAATTCGTCCAATATTAAGTCTCAACCTCTTTATCCGAAACACATGATAACACAAGGAAAGAAAGACACAAAAAATTAACAAAACAGAAGTTTGTCCATTTGTAACCCACTAATCTAAGTACAGGTCCGAGTTTAAAATAAAATCAATTGAAATAAGTCTCCAAAATATAGTATCAGTAGTAAATTGTATAACAAAGATACCATTTTACATAAAGACCCCTTAAGACAAAGCAGACATCTCCATAAAATATGTGATGAAAAGAGTCGAAATAACTGGATTGACTTATAAAAACCATAAGGTAAAAGAAGAGAACGTTAAAATCGATATGGACAAAAAGTCCACCACCAAAATCCACAATGTGGTACGTAAAAAAAATTAAAGGAAAAAAAAAAAAAAAAANCACAAAGAAAATAAAAAATAAAATTAAAAATGAAATAAAATGAAATGTTATGACATAACCAAAACGGTATGTAACTGTACTTAGGTGGTGTCCACATGTACTCAAGGGTTTGTACTTGGGGGGAGGGTGGAGGGTGGGGTATAGTAAAGAGACCTAGTAGGGGTACGTGGTCGGGGTTCGTAGGACATAGGACGTAGTTTGTATCTGACCGCTAAGAAAAGAATGTACTATCATATGTACAAAGTTACGGTAAGAGGGTTTAGTAGGGTGGGAGAGGGAGAGGGAGTCTCAGGTTTTCAGGTGAGATATGTAGACACAGAGAAAACGCCAGAGTGTATGTCCCAGTAGTAATGGTAGAAAGATTTAAGGTATATATAATGTGGTACGTAAAAATTAGATAGTAACAAATAGAACTCAATTATTATGATCTAACCACTTTTCATTAACACCAAAACCTGGTACTTAAAATTTAGTAATATTGATCTACGTCTGTATAGAAATAATTAGTTTTATCCTTGGTAATGTTAGTTGTGTAAAAACGGTTGCTCTTTATTCAGATAAATACGGACATCGAATTTTTATGTACGGAACCCTAAGTCACTTGAGAACCTTTCGTAAAAGACGGAGGACCACCAACACCTTCGTAAAACGGACGTTTTTCAACAACTCTACGAACTTCTTCACCATCAGCCAACCTCTCTCCAGTCCACTTATACCGTCTACTCCGTTATGAAAAATCGGGCCAAACAAGTTGAAAACCTCACAACCAACACGTTGCACGTCAACCCGTAACACCTCTTACCCCGGGAAAGACAACTGGTTACGGCCGACGTCCGCAACGTCCAAAACCACGTAGAGTAGCTAAACGACTCGTATGAAAAGGCTACATTACCAAAGTGGTCCTAAGTCTCTCGACATCACCTAGTCTGACCGTCGTCTGGTGGTCACTGTTACTGGAAAGAAAAAAACCACGTTCAAACCGTAACCCTTCAAGAAACCTCGGAGAAGAGCCAGGTAAGTGACTCGACCAACAGTGTATTATTAGGTGAAAAACAACGTTTATTGGTGGTTAACTCTTTACCAAGTAACAACAACGTATCTTATTCTCTTCTACTGTGAAGTTTTGTTACTAAAAAAAAAAATTAGACGTCAATCGAGTACTCCATGGATAAATAGATCGAGAAAGTAGAAAGGTCAAACGAAGGTTACGACTTACTGGTATCTTACCAGCTGCAACTCAAGTAACCGTTGAAGAACACATCGATATTCTCCTAGTCGAAGGTACTAGTTATTAGTCGACGAACAACAGTCGAAAACCACTAGACGGTGATGTGAGGAGTAGAAGTTCCGAGAGTAGAAGAAACGTTTTGGAGAACTTGGTGGTAACGTGACATACAAACAATCGTCAAGGACCCGGTTTACATAACTCCAACACGCAAAAGAGGCAACAAAATACTGGGTAAAACTTGAATCTATTCTTTTAGTGAGTTTAAACGAAAAACAAATTGTAGTAAAGGTATCAGATTTTACGTATATTTTATTTATCGTTCATTATTAAGTAATCGTTTTTTGCATTTCGTTCTTTACGTGTAATTTTACTATATATTGTATTGGTGTAAATAAATTCTTACATAAGGTTATAGTTTACCGTTTCAAGTCGTCACATTTTGACGTTAATGAAAACATGGTCAGATTATTTTTCACATTACCCTATAGAGTAACACCAAATTTAACGTAAAGGTAAATCACATAGAACTTCAAGTCCAGACGATCACTGGTAAATCAAAACAAAATAGACTTTTAAAGTAGTATATCAGTAAAACTCCCATATCTACGACCCATTACTAACGACCGAACTGTCAAATAATTTTAACTTCACATCAACCAAATGTTACAACATGATATATCGTTTCACTAAGTTAATATATATATGTGTATGTATGCATACACATACACATATCAGAAAAGTCTAATAAAAGGTAGTATCCTACAACCTATATCAAGGCAAACGATATATCATCCTGGAACAACGAATAGATGAAATAAAAAATATTAAAATAAATAAATGAACCGACGTAGTTCAAAATGACCGACGTGCACCCCAGAAACAACGTGGTACACACTAGACAGAAACACCGCGTACCTGAGATCAACACCGAACTCCCGAGTCATCAACGTCCTGTGTCCGAGAGATCAACACAACTCGTCCGCGGTCTCGAAAACCCGAGTCATCAACACCACGTACCCGAATCGACGAGACGTCGTAAACCCTAGTATCAAGGGACTGGTCCCTAACTTGGGACCACAGGAAGTAATGTCCCACCTAAGAATTGGTGACCTGGTGGTCCCTTCAGGACAAATAGATAAAATATATATCATCACTCATGAACAATTGTGAGGATTAAATAGCGAGAGTGGGGACAAAGGGGAAACCATTGAGACAAAAGACACAGAAGACAAATACAAAACATTTATTCAAGTAAACATAGTAAAAAACCTAAAGAATATATTCACTACAGTATGCTATAAACGGAAAGAGACAGCCTAAAATGAATCATACTAATAGAAGTTCAGGTAGGTACAACGACGTTTACCGTAAAAAGTAAGAAAAAATATTGACTTTCTATAAGGTAAAATAAATATACGGTATAGACGAAATAGGTAAGTAAACAACTACCCGTAAATCCAACAAAAGTATACACAACATTTGTCACAACGACACTTGTAACTCCACGTACATAGAGAAGTTTAATTCTCAAAAGAGACCTACAAACGGACGTCCACCCTACCAGCATACCATCGAGACGAAAATCAAAAGACACTTTGGCGGTACGACAAAAGGTATCGTCGACATAGTTGAATGTAAAGGTGGTTGTCAAACTTCACAAGACTTCACAAGGGAAAAGAGGTATAGGAGAGGTCGTAATAATAAACATCCGAAAACTACTATCGGTAAGACTGGTCACACTTCACTATGGAGTAACATCAAAACTGAACATAAAGAGATTATTAGTTGTAACAACTCGTAGAAAGGTATACGAAAAACCGGTAGATATACAGAAGAAACCTCTTTACAGACAAATCCAGAAGACGGGTTAAAAACTAAAAAAAACAATAACTCGACAAACTCGATAAACATATAAAACCTTTAATTTGGGAAAAAACAGTATCGTAAACGTTTATAAAAGAGGGACCCTTTATAAAGAGTGGCAAGACATCCACCAGAAAGTAAAACATATGTAAAGGAAACGACACGTTTTCGAATATTCAAACAAATCTAGGGGAAACAAATAAAAACGAAAATAAAGAATCTATATGGTGTAAAGTAAATAGGTAAGTAGTCAACTACCTGCAAACCCAACAAAGTGAAAACCGATAATACTTATTCGGAAGACCCTTGTAAGTACACGTACAAAAGGGGTATATGGACACAGAACAGAAAAAAAAAAAAAAATTGTCGTTCCGTGAAACTTATCTAACTAAAAAATTACATAAATAAAAACCGACACGACTCAGAAGTAACGACGACCGTCCGAAAGAGATTAACACCACTCGATACCGACGAGAAACAACACCATACACCCGAAGAGTGACACCCGGAGAGACTAACATTTCGTGTCCGAGAGCTACGTACCTGAAGGTCATGACGTCCGAGTCCCCAACACCTTGTATCCGAATCGACTTGTACGATGTACACTTTAGAAGGACCTGGTCCTCAACTTGGACACAGGGGACTTAACCGTCCGTCTAAGAATTAGTGACCTGATACTCCCTTCAGGATAAAAGTAAAGAAAACCTTTATATGGATGAACACCTTAACGAACCACTATAAAAAAATGAGACAGAAATAAAAATAAATAAATAAACCGACGTACCATACGTCCTAAAATCAAGAGACTGGTCCCTAGCTTGGACAAGGGGGACGTCACCTTAGTGTCCCAGAATTGGTGACCTGTCAGTCCCTTCAGAGAAAAAAGAGACAGAAATTTACAAGTTCCTTGACGGTCTGACAAATGGTTTCCCTGATGTGGTAAAATATAAGGATGTTACTATATAAAAAGATTAAAGAGGTACAAGAACAGTTGTGATCAACAACAGTCAAGTCAAATCAGTGAGTCAACACAGGCTGAGAAGTACTACGGTACCTGGTGTCGTGTGGTCCGGAGGGACAGGTAGTGGTTGAGGGCCTCAGATGAGTTTGAGTAGAGGTAACTCAACCACTACGGTAGGTTGGTAGAGTAGGAGACAACACGGAAAGAGGAGGACGGAAGTTAGAAAGGGTCGTCGTCTCAGAAGAGTTTACTCAGTCGAGAAACGTAGTCCACCGGTTTCATAACCTCAAAGACGAAGTCGTAGTCAGGAAGGTTACTTATAAGTCCTGACTAAGAGAAATCCTACCTGACCAACCTAGAGGAACGTCAGGTTCCCTGAGAGTTCTCAGAAGAGGTTGTGGTGTCAAGTTTTCATAGTTAAGAAGACGAGAGTCGAAAAAAATATCAGGTTGAGAGTGTAGGTATGTACTGGAGACCTTTTTGATATCGTAATTACTCTGTCTGGAAACAACCGTTTCATTACAGAGACGAAAAATTATACTACAGATCCAACCAGTATTGAAAGGAAGGTTCCTCGTTCGCAGAAAATTAAAGTACCGACGTCAGTGGTAGACGTCACTAAAACCTCGGATCTTTTTATTTGAGTCGGTGACAAAGGGTAGATAAAGGGTACTTCACTATCCTGGTCTACGGTACTAGAATCAAAAGACTTACAACTCGAAATTCGGTTGAAAAAGTGAGAGGAGAAAGTGAAAGTAGTTCTCCGAGAAATCAAGAAGAAACGAAAGACGGTATTTCCACCACAGTAGACGTATAGACTCCAATAACTGTAAAGAGGGTCGTCAGAACTAAGGTCGAACACGGAGTGGGTCGTGTCGTAAAGAGTAATACATGAGACGTATCTTCAATTCATTCGTCCCACTGTTATATGTCGGAACTGCATGAGGAAAGGGTTAAACCTTGGTCAGACAACAAGGTACAGGTCAAGATTGACAACGAAGGACTGGACGTATGCCTAAAGAGTTCTCCGTCCAGTCCACCAGATCATAAAGGTAGAGAAAGTCTTAAAAGGTGTCAAAAAACATCAGGTGTGTCAGTTTCCGAAACCGTATCAGTTATTTCGTCTTTATCTACAAAAAGACCTTGACAGAACAAAAACACTACTAGGTCACCTACAACCGTTAAACTAAAGACCAAGGAGACGGAAAAGATTTTGGTCGAACATGTAGTCCCTCAAGTGCCACGTGCATAACGACTTCGGACTGCACCTCTTAAAACTCGTAATGAAATGATCGCACACTCTAACATGTAATCAATATAGAGTCTCGGAAGGTCGTTGTTATTTAAGACAGTAGTAACAGCAGCAGTAGTAGTGGGGGTCAAATATCTCCTCTGACTCACAGTCTAACCAACTCATTGAACGGGTTCTAGTCTCATGACTCACTACTTTATAGACCCAAACTTGGACACACATATTGACTAAAATTTTAAATTCAAGAAACAGAGTAACTTTTAATGACTATATATAATAAACTATAGTTCACTTTAAAGTATCACAAAGGTTCGTCACTCTCGTGGATACATCTATCTATAAAAAAGTCAGAGTCTAAAACCGTCTTTAGGTAACTTATATCCTTGTAGTAAAGGGATCAAAACTATCAACATGAGTCAAAAGAATTTTCATCTTCCGTCTGTAGAAAGTCCTAATAAAATTTATTTACCCCGTGTCGTAAAAATCACGGATGTACAGATCTATAAACCCTCCCTCACAGAAGAAAGTTCTTAATGATGAATTTTATCTATGGTTTCTTCACATTCTAAGTCACGGAACGTCTAGAAAGTCAGACCGATTAATCATGTCAAACCTTCTTCCAGGTGACCCACCTCAAAGTACCAAAAAGACTGGGTCCTAACATCTTCATGACACACTTTTTTACCTCAAAATTTCTAGAGAACCGAGAAGATTATTACTATAGATCCAATCCAATATAAAACTTTATGAAGGTATCAGTTTTTACCGAAAAAATCCAACAAAATATTCAATTCTGGTCCCACAAAACACCAGTGTCCCACTTCCTATGGTAAAGACTTATCTCGATTTCAGAACGATATCTGGTTCTAAAAAAGACCGGTGGATTACTACAAATAAAAATTGGAAAACGGTTACATGGATTTTATTTTATATAAGGTGTTTATCGAATCTTAGTCGAGTATGACCCACCATCTTTACACATATAAGAGTACTATGAAATATAATTATTTAAGTGAAATTATTTTCTAATGACAAATTTACAAACTTCGATTACAATACCTTCATAACTTTATGAAAAATAAATCCTTTATCCACGAATAATCGGTTAATGTAACAAAGTAAAATATATCGATATACGTACTCCTGTTTATGAAAGGACTCCTTTCTTACCAACATATAAATGAAGATCCTTTTATTAGTATAAAAGTTTTAAAGTAATCAAATATTTTTCATATCTTATTATTATCATCGTTTAACATTTTGAAACAATTCGGAATTTTTTACCGAAACTGCTACCGGATAAAACAATATATCGTAGAAAACTGTAAACCAGATCAGAACTATATAATCGTGTGCATGATTTTAAATTCAGAAGTGTGGAGGATATACAATATATAATCACAACAAAATTCCTTCCTCTTTCATTCCTTTTTCTGCAGTGACAAATTAAAATACTCATTGACAGTCCGTTTTTCGACACTTTTTAAATACTACATGATAGAAAATTTACATGACACATTAAGTTCACACTCCTTATTCTATATAGAACGTAATTACTATAAATTTCTGTTTATCATCCTCTAACAAACGAAATTAAACGTAGGAAATCTTTATTTTAAAAAGTAAATTAATTTAACAAACTATAAACAAGAAACGGTACTAGAGTTTTCTTACACACAAGGTAAAGTCATTTTCTAATAGACTGATTACTTACAAAGGGTGAGAAAAGGACCGTTTCTTCTGAACCATAGAATTTAACCCAGAATTTGTACTATATAGTATTTACCTTTGTAAATCTCAGTACCACAAGTTTCCACTTGAACTAATACCTAGAGGACTGTTTTACTAAACCGTTGAACCAATTATAACTATTTAGAATTACTTTCCATTAAAAAAAAAATTGAATTTTCACGTCAAAATCCACCCTAAAAATTTATGAAAGTAAGTCCAGAAAACACACACACACGTGTACACGGTACTCTCATTGTAAAACTTTTACTTTCCTGTATCATTAGACAATAGTACGTTGAAAATGACTTGACTTGACTACGACAAATTTCCTACAATACTATTTTACGTAACCTTCTTAAGAACACTGACAGAAGTAGAATCCCAAAACCAAAAAAAAAAAGAGAATAAATAATCCGAAGTGGTCTAGAATCAACGTCGTATACCCGAGATCAAGGGATTGGTCCTTAGCTTGGGGTCTGGGAATGTAACCCTCGAACCGCAAAATCGGCGACCTGGTGGTTCCTTCAGGAAAAAGAGGGGAATCCCGGATAAGTACTGTTCGAACCAAAGTTAAAGAAACACTATTTTAATAGACAAAAGTCATTGAGTAAAACTGTAATAAAGAGAAATAAATATGTATTTCTCTGTTTCATATAGTTCTCGGATTTCCGTTTCTTTAAACTTCTACGGGTTAATTATACAGTCAACTAGTTGTGTACATTGATCTCTTTTTCGGTGAGATAAAATCCGACGCAAATTAGTTAGACTCTTCAATACAAGGGGTCGAGAACACAAACCTTCATTCCCCGTCCCTTTCCTCCTTTCTATCAATACACTACTCCTTCTAGTATCTCAAAAAGGTCTAAAAACTTATAACGGTAGTGTCAAACTACTGTAACGGCAGAAACTTTATCAAAACTTAAGGATCTTAATTTGTATCCAATAAGTCTATATCCACGATTGTTACGTAACATATTCCTTCTTAGTGGACACATGCAATGTTTACTAACCGGGATGAGAATTCTACCTCATCCTTTACCACTGGGTGAGGTCAAAAGAACGGACCTCTCAGGGTACCAACCTCCCCGGACCGCTCGGTGTCAGGTGCCCTAACGTCTCAGCCTGTACTGACTCGTTGATTGTGTGTGTGAGAATTCCTAGTGTCAACCAACTAAACCCCCTCTCTAGACCCGTATATACATAAATTTCCGTAGTGTCTACTAAGTATAAACATTTATTTCTACTCTTCTACTTTATAAATAAATAAACATTTATTTCTACCACAATGTCCTCAATTATGTGTAAAGTCTAGAAGAATTATGTGTATTTGTATGAATTATGTGTAAAGTCTAGAAGAAGGACTGGAATCCGTAAGGTCCTTTATAAGGGAACCGATTCTCTACGATATCCTCTCCATCTAAAGATTCTACGAATCTTAATAGTTAACCTGTCAATCAGGACTTATCTAATAAACATCCAACTTTTACAGTTGTTTCCTGAAGGGACCGTCAGGTCACCAATTCTGAGATACGAAAATGACATTTCCTACGTCCAAGTCAGGGACCAGCCCCTTAACTCTAGGGTGTGCAGTGTACCACATCCGCTTTTTTCTTTCTTTTACAGTCGCTTTATTACACACCGAAAAGTTCAAATAAAATGAAAATTGTTTTGGAACAACCTAATTATCCTTCCACGACCAGAGCAAACAATAACAAAAGGAGGGAAAGTACATATGTATTAAAAGTATTGATATAGATATTACTGGATTGATAAAACAAAAACCACTTTGTTCCTTCCTACTCATCAAAATATCAAAATTAAGAAACTAAGAGTTTCACACAAAGGATCTAATCATCATAGACATGGCTGATCCTTGAACAATCTTCACGTCAAAGAGACCGAAATAGAGACAACTGACTTTTTCTTATGTGTTGTGCTCTCAACACTCAATTCAAAATAAACCCCGTTTTACTCCTAATATCAAACCTTCTATCAGAGAGTCTATCGGGGTTCCTTGACGAGACTCCTTCATTCTCCTTTCCAGTCGATATACACTAAAACCACCTCCCCCGATACACGTTAGTTCGTGTGTAAAACCATCTTCCAATGACGATCAGTGTTCTTCCAATGATCATCAGTGTTCTTCGTATACAGAGACAATTACTAAAATCACGAAAAGATCTACCCTCTTTTACATTCTTTAACCCGAGTATTTTAGAAGAGGACTTCTATAGATTGATTGTCCTGAACTCTTCAGGACAAGACGGTCAAAAAAAGGTCTCTTGTCTCACGGACTAAGGAATAGAGGTGAGAATAGTGTGAGTAAGTCCGACAAACTTCAAATCGTCGACGTAACCGTCACTGGATTAGGAACATCTCCGTCTACCATTCCCTGTTAAAAACCAATCGAGTCAGGGGAGGAACAGTATTTAAGATGACACTAAACCCTCCGTGAGTACTGGTAAAGATAAAACAGGGTACCATGATCCTTACGAGTAAGGATCCAGTCCGTCCCTAAAACAACTATCGGTGTGTTAAACGAGAATGACCTGATCCGGGACAATTATCATCGACTTTAGAGACCTGGTGGATAGTATGGTGGACCATACCGGGTCCTTTACTAAGGGAGACAACGAAGAAGGGTATAGATTTGACAATTTTAGTGACTGGAATATATCTTGATAAATCTGTCGACGAAGTTCAGTGGATCATCAGTAAAATAGTCTCCGAGTACGTGTGTAAACCATTACGTTCTTTCTTATTAAAACATTTTGTCCGTTTTATGTTCAATCATTCCAGTAATTCATTCTTAAATTCGGTTCTTACAGACGATCCGCAACGGATCACATAAGAATCTAACAAAATGAATCAGACAAGACATGGTCAGAAATAGAAACCCCTCTAATATAACACCATAATAAGTATCCGTGGGTCGGGTTAAAGGATCATAATAATTATACCGGAGAACTAAGGATTGTATTCCCCTCGGAATTTAGATTTACTGACGTCGGACCACAATTGGTGTACTTAGGTAAGGTGTTAACTCCCTCCAATATTAAAAACCGACTTTAAAACGAACGACAAGACTAACTCAAACTCACTAGAACTTTTGTTTAAACACAAATACCGGTCCCAGTATGTATCATCCATAATAATTAACCGGTCCACCCCCATAGGGTCGATTATTGTAGTCGATCAACGGACTTGTCTTAATATAGAAAAAAGATCTCATTTAAAGGATTCCCGATAAGTCAATCTCGGAACCTCACCTCTTTAGGTGGTCCCATCGGACTTTTATGACCTATGTCCATTAACTGGTATTTCGATTGTTAATTTAATTGACACGTATTCCAACACTTTACGTAAATCAATCGTTCGTTTCTACACTCGTCTATAGTTTCATTAACCATATGTCCGGACCAGAACCTAGAACTCAGTGGACCCAGTCTACAACAGTAGAAGAGTAGGACAACAACAGTAGAGTAGGACCGAACCATCACAGAAGGGAACAAAATTCCAGTTGGTGGGAGAGATATCCGGTCAGGCACGTCCCCGAACAAGATTCACATTTATAATTAAGTTCTCAGACAAGGGAAGTCAAAACGACACATCCTCCATCAATTCTCATAAACTACACAGGAGGTAGATCCGTTCTCTAACAGGAAATTTAATATAGGGAAGATCATATGTGTTATGGGACCAAAGTCCAGTACCCGTAGACTAAAAGTAGGTTTCTAAATCTTTTCGAAATCTTTATTTGAAGAATTTTTTATTTTTTGATTTTTTTTTTTTTTTTCTTTCTTTATTTGAAGAAAATTATTAAGTTAATTTGAAAATTAACTTAATAAAGAATTAACTTAAATAAAAAATGTTATTATTTTGTATTGTCGTTCCTCGACTCTTCATTCAGAATCCGTCATTTATGTCTGGAGTTAATTGTTTTGATCTTAAATTATAGGTGACTTTGTATTGTGAAAAGAGAGATTTTAATGGGAGTAAAGATGACTTATATCGGTTTAATTCTGATTAAACAAACGTTTTATTTAGACCAAAGTTATTTGAACCGGACTACTAAGTGTACCCGAAAAATTTTTAACCGAAACGACCTTGAAAAATATTCCTTAAAGTCTAATTTGAAAAATTTTCATTTTCTCCGGTCGAAAAGACCGGAGAATCTAGGTCCTTTCGGCACGGTTTCCGGACGGTGTATAAAGTGGAAGTCTAGATCCACTTAAGGAGGGAAAAACTTCAGGGGGGTTATGACACGTCTAGTGTTATTTGACTTTTTAAGACTTTCTCTACCCTTATGGTCTGGTGGACTGGACAGAGAACTCTGTGGACATACGTCCAGTCCTTCGTTGTCAATCTTGACCTGTACCTTGTTGTCTGACAAGGTTTATCCTTTTCCTCATGTAGTTCCCACATATGACAGTGGGACGAATAAATTGAATATACGTCTCATGTAGTACTCTTTGTGACCTGACCTTCTTCGTGTTCGACCTTAGTTCTAACGACCCTCTTTATAGTTATTGGAGTCTATACGTCTACTGTGGTGGGAATACCGTCTTTCACTTCTCCTTGCTTTTTCGGAGAACTACTTTAACTTTCTCCTCTCACTTTTTCAACCGAATTTCGAGTTGTAAGTCTTTTGATTCTAGTACCGTAAACCAGGGTAGTGAAGAACCCTTTATCTACCCTTTGTCACCTTTGTCACCGAGGTAAAAAAACCCGAGGTTTTAGTGACGTCTACCACTGACGTCGGTACTTTAATTTTCTGTGAATGAGGAACCTTCCTTTCAATACTGGTTGGATCTATCGTATAACTTTTCGTCTCTGTAATGAAACGGTTGTTTCCAGGCAGATCAGTTCCGATATCAAAAAGGTCACCAGTACATACCTACACTCTCAACCTGATATTTCTTTCGACTCGCGGTTTCTTAACTACGAAAACTTGACACAACAAGCTCTTCTGAGAACTCTCAGGGAACCTGTCGTTCTTGTAGGTTGGTCAGGTAGGATTTCCTCTAGTCAGGACCTACAAGTAACCCTCCTGACTATTAACTTCGACTTTGAGGTTATGAAACTGGTGAAGTACGCTTCTCAACTGAGTAACCTTTTCTGGGATTACGACCCTTCCTAACCCCCGTCCTCCTCTTTCCCCTGCTGTCTCCTACTCTACCGACCTACCGTAGTGGTCAAGTTACCTGTACCCAAACCCACCTGAGACCCTCAACCACTACCCGTCCCTCCCGACCGCACACCGCTAAGTACCCCAGTGTTTGTCAACCTGTGCTGACTCACTGACTTGACTTTATGAAATTCTAAGGACGAGGACAATCCTCTACCGGAAGGATTAAATAGACTATTGTGACGACCATTGAACTCACAAAAGTCTGAGACCTTCCTAGTCCATCTCTTTTTTCTATTTACAAAGTTAAGACGAACGTTTCCATATTAAACGGTTTCAAGACATTCAGTATTAATCGAACTCCCCTCCCCAAAGGAATATAGACCTTTTGTATCTAAATTTTGATTGTTGCAAAGTTTGTCTTTAGCCACACGATGAACACTCAAATTGTGGAGATCCTCAGTGGGATCTCAGTAAAGTCGGGAGAATACACCGAGTCAAAGAGGAAACAATCAGACTCTGGTGACACCTATAAGTCTAGTGACTTACCGGTCAAGAATGGGTACTGGGGAGGGGTTGGGGGTGGGGTCCAACTCTCGTTCAGAATTACTCACCCAAAGTGACACCCTGGGTGACGTACCATACTCCTGAGACGGATGTAGTGAGGACATTTACAAAGTCAAAGGACTCCTTCGACATTGGCTACCCCTCCTTAGAACAGGGAGAAGAAGCCTCGTTCCGAGTGTACATTATAGAAATGAAAATAGGGTTGTTTAAGACAGTTATGTAAAAAGATTTAAACCGATATCAACGAAGTGTTAGAATACAATCAAAGACGACATGGTACTTCACTTGGTCGAGAACACATAGGTATATAGGGGGAACAGTGAGAATCTCGTGAACAGTACACCATATAATTAGAAGATAGAAAGATAAAAAACAAAAGACCATACAAAAGGGGAGGTAGGACACCCGAAAAACTCTCGTTCTGACCATACATCTACGACTTCTTCATAAACAATGACTTACTCCATAACAACCGGTTTATTTATAAATTATTAAAAATTTTACACCGAAAATTTTAACAACAATTTTCAAAAGAAAAGGAAACAAATGTATTTATGGTACATGATGTTATATCATGGATTAAACGTCACATCGTACCAGTAACTATAGGAATAAGTGTAGGAATATATAAATACATTGATGGAAAAATCCTATTTAAACATCTTCGTCTTAGCTACCTAGTTTGTAATATATGATAAATTTACTAGTAAATATGAACAACGGTATAATGGAAAAGAATGAGGGGTGGGGGTGACAACTATCTATAAAGGTGTACACCCTTATCGTTATATAATAGTAATAGGACTACAAGGTTATAACCAGTAGAATATCCGTCTTATCAGAATAACAAACTTAGACCTAAAGAAACCAACAATCTTTCTAGTCCCAAAAAAAGAAGTATAACCTGATAAAATGTAATAAAATACAAAAAACAATTAGTAGACACGATAGAAGGAGGTAACCCCGACGAGACTGTTTTATGGTGTCTAAGTCAAGTCAGCGAGTCAGCGCAGGCTGAGAAACGCCGGGGTACTTAGCGTCGTGCGGTCCGGAGGGACAGGTAGTGGTTGAGGGCCTCAAGTGAGTCTGAGTGCAGGTAGCTCAGTCACTACGGTAGGTCGGTAGAGTAGGAGACAGCAGGGGAAGAGGAGGACGGGGGTTAGGGAGGGTCGTAGTCTCAGAAAAGGTTACTCAGTTGAGAAACGTACTCCACCGGTTTCATGACCTCGAAGTCGAAATCGTAGTAAGGAAAGTTTCTTTAGGGTCCCGACAGGAAGTCTTACCTGACCAACCTAGAGGAACGTCAGGTTCCCTGAGAGATCTCAGAAGAGGTTGTGGTGTCAAGTTTTGGTAGTTAAGAAACCGCGAGTCGGAAGAAGTGTCAGGTTGAGAGTGTAGGTATGTACTGATGTCCTTTTTGGTATCGGAACTGATCTGTCTGGAATCAACCGTTTCATTACAGAGACGAAAACTTATACGATAGATCCGACCAGTATTGAAAAGAAGGTTCCTCATTCGCAACGTGAGGGAAAGGACAAACCTTGGTCAGACAACAAGGTACAGGTCAAGATTGACAACGAAGGACTGGACGTATGTCTAAAGAGTTCTCCGTCCAGTCCACCAGACCATAAGGGTAAGAAAGTCTTAAAAGGTGTCAAATAACACTAGGTGTGTCAGTTTCCGAAACCGTATCAGTTATTTCGTCTTCATCTACAAAAAGACCTTGAGAGAACGAAAAAGGTACTAGGTCGTCTACGACCGTTAAACTAGGGACCAAGGAGACGGAAAAGATTTTGGTCGAACTTGTAGTCCTTCAAGTGCCAAGTGCATAACGACTTCGGACCGAACCTCTTAAAACTCGTAATGAAATGATCGTACACGATGACGATGACGATTCAGTGAAGTCAGTACAGGCTGAGACACACTGGGGTATCTGCCGTCGGGTGGTCCGAGGGGGCAGAGACCCTAAGAGGTCCGTTCTTGTGACCTCACCCAACGGTAAAGGAAGAGGTTACGTACTTTCACTTTTCACTTTCCCTTCAGCGAATCAACATAGGCTGAGAATCGCTGGAGTACCTGACGTCGGATGGTCCGAGGAAGCAAGTATCCTAAAAGGTCCGTTCTCATGACCTCACCCCACGGTAACGGAAGAGGCAATGATCGTACACTCTACTCACGTTAACACGTCATCAAACCCATCGATATTTGTTGTTCGTAAATAACGAATGTCCAAACCTACGACCATTCCAGTTCTAGTTCCGTGGTTGTGTTGACACAAGAGAACACTCCCGGAGAAAAGAGCAAATATCGACCGTAGAAGAGCGACACAGGAGTGTTGTGCCTTCTCGACCCCTAGAGAAACTTCGGAGAAAATATGCCCGTGACTGAGAAAAGTACTCCTAAGGTGGGAGTATTGAATTCGTGAAAGGATTCCGAGTGACTGACTATGGTAGTGTAATCATAACCATGATTCTAAGGTCGTATCCTTAAAACCATCCTATATTTGTAAGTTTGGTATGGTACAGGAATTAGATTACAAGATAAACTTACAATCCTCAAAACATCCTCAAAAATTATAAAATCCAACGAATTAATTACGTTTACGAAAGGAGGTTAAACAACAAATTGAAACAGAAAAAAAGTAGATTTTTAATTTTTAGTGGCAACCATGTATGAGTACCCTGCATACATTTTTTGGATTACTATGGTTTTTAACTTATATTTTGATATTTTTATAAGATCATGAAATTTCTCTGTACTATCAGGTAATAATCTATTTTATCTTAATTTCAGATTAGTAATTATCCTTATCTTTATGAATTTCAATTCACCTAAGTGGACTTTCTTTATTATTCGTACTTCTAAATAAGTGAATTATTGTTCTTTCCTGTCAAACGTTTTAACATTCCTCTTTGACTGTTTAGACATCAGTGTCACCCTCTAAAACTGTAGTTTGTTTAAAATTTTTCATACACCTCATAAATTTAAGGTATTAATTATTCGAATCAATGTATATATAACTATCTAAGACACAGATTATACGTTTTATATAAGTAAAGTTTGTGTCTTCAACTAAAATAGTAATAATCAAGTATTTTCTTTATAGTCGTGTAAGGTACCTTTAATATGTACGTAAGATACATCATGCACCAATTCTCTCCCGAGTCCCTGGTTTAAGACCAAGACAGGATCGGTACTCGGGACCCATTCAATGGACTGTATACCCTAAATCACAAGAGTATATATTTTACCTCCACTATTATCACACGGCGAGTCTCAACGTTCCTAATGACAAGTCTCGTCCCGGAATGTGCACCAACTCCGAGTCCTTTACAAATTACAGTAGTAATATTAATAGTAGTATAAGAGACTAGGGTTACGTCATTTTTATCTTAATTATTATTTCTCTTCGGGAGAAAGGGTGGACATTTTCTTTTGAGGTATATATGATGAGTCATCATTTTTCCTCACTTAATACCTATATATGTCGTCACTCTCATTTCCTGTGTGACCACTCACTTTCTTTGGCCTCTCATGGACGACATACTAAGACAAATATAATTCAGATCTTGTCTACTTTGGTCAGACACTACCTTTTCTTTGATCACTCACCAAAGGAGACGTCCAATTCACCCCCTTAACTCATCCTTCCTCATACTTTCTTTCCTCATACTTTCATATCGATAGTAAGACATACATGGAACTACCCGTAAACCTAATGAGTCCTTATACATAAACAGTTTTGAGTGTGTAAAATACACATATTTATATATACACACACACATATATACAAATATATACACAGACATATATATATATATATTTTAAACACTAAAATCAAATACATTCAAAATGTACTTTTCTGAGTTGTCCTCTTACTTACCTATATGTGTAATCTTCCCCCTTTTCACCTTCGTCACCGTCTAAAAGAAAAGAACCCGAGGTTTTAGTGACATCTGTCACTGACGTCGGTACTTTAATTTTCTAAGAGGAACCTTCTTTTCGACAAAGTTTGGATCTATCGTACAATTTTTGTCTCTGTAGTGAAACGGTTGTTTTCAAGAATGTCAGATCTGATACCAAAAAGATCATCAGTACAAGACTACACTTACTCTCCTGATTTTAAGTACGAACTTAAAATGGAATACCAATTTCTTCTTGACCAATTTCTTGTAGTCAGGAAAAGTCTTAGAAGTTTTTTTGTCTTTTACTCCCTTGTGCGGATTGAGACACTACAGGAATAATGGAACTATTGGTCAGTCCGTTTCTATGGTGTTCTTTGATGTCTAGTCATAGGGTATACTTGAAACTACATTTTTAGGAATTGTTTATGATCGTTTGACTCAGGTTGTTGTGTAATCCTAATATGTGTTACTGTTTCTTTTTAACTAAGGTCCTTACGTTTTCAAGTTGTATTTTTTTAGTTCCTTATCTTACCTCCCCCTTTTCTTTTGTGTAGTAAAGTCATCTCCGTCTTTTTCGTAAACTGTTTTAAGTTATGGGAAAGTACTATTTTTGTGAGTCATTTGATCCTTAACTTCCTTTGAAGGAATTATACTATTTCCCGTGTATACTTTTTGGGTGTTCATTGGAATATGAGTTACCACTTTCCGATTTTTCGAAAGGAGGATTTCCTTGTTCTGACCGACGGGTGAGTGGTGTCGATGAGAGAACACTGAAACTGTGAGATATTCGTATAGACCTTCGTCACAAACGGAGTGACCCCAAAAAACAAATAAAAAATTCAAAATTTTTACGTAGACGAGATACCGTCGTAAAAAGAGTACTTACAAAGAGTCGATGAGAGAAAAAGGACACGGAAAAAAAGAAGAATTTCAAAATATAAACGTATCTAGATAAGGACGAGGGAAACCCCAATAAAAACTTACTTCTCCCAAAAAGGACATGTTGAAAAATCCTATGGTTTGAAAAATCTTATGTTGAAAAATCCCATCAATGTCAGAAACTGTAAATGTCATCAAAAGTAACATGGTCCTAACTCACATACTTAACAAAATAAAGAGGAGTCGGTCTCTTCTAACCGATGACGTCCGATGTATCTTGTCCGATAGAGTGATAAAAAAAAAAAAAGGATGATGTGGTCGTTAGATTAAAGACGGTCACATTTAACAAACACACTAAAGATTAAATTATGAAAGAGGAGATAAAGAAGTTTGATTTGTCGTTTCGAAGGAGGTGGTCGGACACAGGGAACAAAAACAACAACCCTTACACCAAATTTAAAATATGGAGTCATTCACGTCAACTTCTTTACATGAGGGACGTAGAAAAACTCAAAACATTGGAGTACGGAATATATCAAATGGGAGAAAGAGGTTAAATTAACAGAGAGGAGTCCGGAGAGAAGGTGAATGTAAAGTACAAAGGACCAAAATAACCTCTCGTACAAACGTAAAACAAAAAATAAGACAAACAACGAAAACCCATTAAAGACTCTCCTCTTCCCTCTAAGACTGAAATAATAAATTCTGGTCTTCATGAAATTTATATAAAAAACTATCACGAAACGTATAAATTATAAAATTGACCTAATTTAAAGTATCAATATTTGACACCCGTACTATAAAAGTGAATCATTTATGAAAAGATCAAAAACGACACATGGTTCAGATTCACGAAATGGTTATTAGGATATACTCTATCTACAAGAAAAATAAGGATAAAGTACTATCCTTTGACTTTGTACTAGTCCTTTTAATTGAACGGGCTCCAATGGATTAATTATTCTTTCTTTTTACGAAAGATGAAAAGTGAGACACGGACATCATAAACACCTAGAACCGTAGTAAACAAATAGAATATGATTATTTATGGAACTCTCGTCTCAGGTACAGAGTAAGTAAAAATGTGTGTGTCACGTATATATCATCTTATGGACTTTAAGTCTTCTACGAGTTACTTACAACCACTTAATTATAAAAAATAATCCTCGTTTTATTAAAGGACAGTCTAAACATATCGAAGTCAACAAGTAAGGTGAACAGAACAAGTTTTATTTGAAAAAAAACATAAGAGTACAGTAGTAAAATTACGATAACGGTATAAAAACCATTATTATAGAGATTTTTGTCGACAATATAAGGTCCTGTTTTAACATTTCAAAAGAAATACTTTCTCAGTGGTCACAGGACTATTTATTCATCATCAAGGGAATGGGACCAAACGATAGACACGATTACTTACTAAAAAAAATATAAGACTACAATAACAAGTTGAAACAATAAACATTTTATTCTCCAGTTGATTGATTGTCATCATCTGTACACTAGTAGAATATCAAGTAAACAATAAGAACGAGTCAAAATAAGGTAACATTCTTACATAGTGACAAACAACCGGATAATAGGGTGACCATATTAAAGGACAAATCCCGATAAATACTTATTTTCACGACATTTATAAAAACAGTTCATAAAAACACCTGTAAACGATAGTAAAGCGAACCATTTAAAGATCGTAATCTTTAGACAGTTCTATCTACAAATCAATGTATTCTTATACAAAAAAAGAAAAGGGAGTTTTACCAACATGGTAAAATATAAGGGTGCTTGTTGTACATCTCAAAGTAACGTAAAATAGAAATGACTATGAATAGTCAGAAAGATTAAAATCGGTAACACCACCCACACAAATAAAAATTATAAGTAGTAATACCAAAACTACAGGGTAGAGATGATGGTGGTAATTATTTAACTTACAGGAATCCACAAGACGAATAGGACCACTACTTAATGTCTCAATCCCTCGGGGGTCTGTTGAGAGTGAGGACTATGGTTAACGTTTAGACCTCCGGAGGATTCTGGAGGAGTGAATTGTCTGACAAAAGATTTTGTCCACATGGTACAATGTAACGATATTCGTGACATACTCTCAAAAGTCAAAAGATCCAGGAACGACCGTGAACAAAAACAAGTAGAAAATCATTGTCGTCGGTAATTATAAAATTTTCTCTAAAATACTCTTTGACTACAACTGATAATTGTTTACGGAAATGCAGAATATACTTCTAATAGTCTTCTAAAAAACGAGGTAACAGAACGAAAGTCAAGTCAAGTCAAGTCAGTGAGTCAATGCAGACTGGCAAACGCTGGGGTACTTGGTGTCGTGTGGTCCGGAGGGATAGGTAGTGGTTGAGGACCTCAGGTGGGCTTGAGTACAGGTAACTCAGCCACTACGGTAGGTTGGTAGAGTAGGAGACAGTAGGGGAAGAGGAGGACGGAAGTTAGAAAGGGTCGTAGTCCCAGAAAAGTTTACTCAGTCGACAGGCGTACTCCACCGGTTTCATATCCTCGAAGTCGAAGTTGTAGTCAGGAAGGTTACTTGTGGGTCCTGACTAAAGGATATCCTACCTGGCCAACCTAGAAGAACGTCAGGTTCCCTAAGAGTTCTCAGAAGAGGTCGTGGTGTCAAGTTTTCGTAGTTAAGAAGTCACGAGTCGAAAGAAATATCAGGTAGAGAGTGTAGGTATGTACTGGTGACCTTTTTGGCATTGGAACTGATCTACCTGGAAACAACCGTTTCATCACAGAGACGAAAAATTATACGACAGATCCAACCAGTATTCAAAGGAAGGTTCCCCATTCGTAGAAAATTAAAGTACCGACGTCAGTGGTAGACGTCACTAAAACCTCGGGGAGTTTTATTTCAATCGGTGACAAAGGTGATAAAGGGGATACCTTTTTAGGTATTTTTTTAACGATAGAATTGACAAATATTCACATATCAAATCACGACAATTCATGTAAGTAAAACAAGGTGACGGTGCTGGTAGGTAGAAGTCATGAGAAACGTAGAACGTTTTGACTTTGAAACACGAATAATTCATTATTGATGAAATAGGGGAGAAGAATCGAGGACCTTTGATGGTCAGATGAGACACAGGTACACTAAAACTGACGAGATTCAGTTTAGAACATATTTACTATAGTATGTCATAAACAGAAGAACACTGACTAAATAAAGTGAGTCGTATTACTAGAGTCTCTAGAGTGTCAAGTAAGCACAACAACACATACAGTCTTAAAGGAAGGAAAAATTTAAATTTATTATCAATAAGTAGGTTTTGTTTACATCGTTTTAGAATTTATGGAAATAAAAATATATTCTCTACTTATCAATACAACCATTTAAATTTATTAATAATCTTATTCAAAACAAAATAACGGAAAAAAGATAAGGTCGAGAAAAGAAATATAAAAAGTGAAAAGTGAAACTATAGAGACGGAATAACTTCACAAAGATTCTTGCGTCCATGGACTGTGGAGTGTCTTTTCGGAAATTTGGGTTATACGTGCGTACACACGATTCAACGAAGTCAGTGCAGGTCGAGAAACACTGGGATACGTGACATCGGGTGGTCCCAGAAGACAGATACCCTAAGAGGTCCCTTCTTATGACCTTACCCAACGGTACGGGAGGAGGTCAATTTGCGTCATATAAATTCCAATTAACAATTACAATAGTACAAAGTAACTGAGATGGAACGGACACCAAACATTCTTCACTTTCACTTTCGAACGACTCAACTCGACCTAAGAAACGTTGGGGTACCTGACATCGTCGGGTGGTCCTAGGAGAGACAGGTACCTAAGAGGTCCGTTCTTGTGACCTTACCCATCGGTAAGGGAAGAGGTCCCCTAGAAGGACTGGGTCCCTAACTTGGACCCAGAGGATTTAACGTCCGTCTAAGAAATGGTGATCGCCACCAAACATTCCAGGTGACAATAAAGCACATGACAATTTTATCTTCTTTTGTGACGATTAATGAATTTTTTACTTATTATTATAGTATTTTACCCCGAAGGGACCACCACGATCACCATTTCTTAAGTGGACGGCTACGTCCTCTACGTTCTCTACGCCCAAGTTAAGGACCCAGCCCTTCTAGGGAACCTCTTCCCGTACCGTTGGTTGAGGTCATAAGTACGGACCTCTTAGGGTGCCTGTCTCCTTGAACAGTTTTAACAAGTGACATTTTCGACACTTTATATTATGTACACACTTTTTCCGAGAGTATGATATTGTACATCACGGGAACATGAAAGAACTGAGAATATTTTCTGATCTTACTTCCTTTACTAAACTGATAAAGTACGACTCTTCGACTACTTTTAAACTAAAAATGGAACAAAAGACACCAAGGGAGATACAATGATAGAAGTCATTCGTAAAAGTATGGATGATACGTGATCGGTATGACTACTGTCATCGATTATCCGCGTGTGTGGACAGAAAATGAGACACGATCTGTGATAAAACTCGTGAAATATATAAAAATGTAATAAATAAAAAATGTAAATAAATATATTTAAAATGTAATAGGGATACTCCATCTATGATAATGATATGGGTAAAATGGTTTATCTTTGGACTCCGTGTCTCTTCAGTTCACTGAACTGGTTCCAGTATGTCGATTAGTCACCACCTCGATCCTAAACTTACAGGATTCTAACACAATTGAGGTCAGATACCACAGTCGCCATAAGAATCTATGTATCTAGTAACTGTATAACACGGAAGGGAGTGTGTCGAATACTTTGTCACAAACTCCCATACAACTATTGAAACGTATTTTAATAACAATACAAAAGCCATTACTTAAAAATGAAAATAAACACAAAAATCCTGTAAGTCAGTCTTCTTCCGACGATAACTTTCTCTCATACGTGTCCATTCGAACGTTCACTTCCAGGGGTAGGAGAGTAGGAAGAAACTGAATTCCCGTCTATACCAACAACCTCTCTTCGTAACCATAGGGACGTAAGAGGTAAAGAAACCGAGAGAGTGAAAAAAGGAGGAAAATGAGGTAAACTTAAAAGTCTACTCCTCGACTCAACGAAGAATGATGTTTCTTCAAATACTTGTAAAACCTTCTTTTATTATAAGTGTTATAAAACTTCATAAATGTTCATATTTATTATCACTTATCTAAAATGTTCATATATATAAGTGTTGGCATATAAAGTAGGGGTACTGAGTAAATAAAACATTGACTTTCAAACGAGGTAAACTAAAGAGAGTGGACAAAATGAATAGACCAGTGAACAGAGTATTTTTCGAAAATGCTTATTAGGTCCCAAAAAAGACGTACTAATCTAAATCCAATTTTAAAATTGTTTTTATGACGTGTCCACTACAACTCGGATTACTCCAAAATACCAAACAACACCACTGTCTATTTGATCTCGTGTAGTGACTATAACGATCAAAAGATCGGACTAACTTAGAAATTGTCACTATCATCTCGTAAAATAGTAAATAGTCAAAAGTTCTATAGAATACGGAAAAGACAAAAAACAAACAAAAAAAAGTACGATCTTTTTACTTATAAACAATACAATTTTTGTAAACGTTCCGTATTAATTTCTTTTTAATTTGTAGACTCTTACAAAATTAAAATTGAATGTGTAAAGTCAAATTTAATAATTTAAAAAATTTTACAGTTTCGACCACATAAGAATCGAAAGTAAATATGTGTAAATTTTTAGGTGACTTTTAGTCTTGTAAATAGAAAACGACACCTTTAAAGGAAATCTCTCTGACGATCAACAATTTAACTTTCATACACCTTGTAAGTACGACGGTTGATAGACTACCTATTATAAACTATTACTGTGAAGGAAAGACCCTGTAAGGTATCAAAACCGATAAACAACAACCATATAGTAGATTTGTTAGTTCTGATAAATTTATATAAATTTTCTTTACCCTAGTATTAAATACACTTGTTGAAGAAACTTAAAAATCAAAAGAAATAGTTAAAATGGTTAAAATTTCGTCAGAAAATTTTATACCATCAATACAAAACAAAGAAAAAATATAAATTATAAGAAAAAAGGTACACGAAATGTTATCCAGAAACAACCAATAGGTAAATATCGTCACATAAATGATAAGAAAATTCATAAAATTATAAAACCAAGTAGAGACAGTCCTCGATTCAGAATACTTATAACTATTAAAGGAATCAACTTGACATCCACTTACCCCTTAGATACGAGATATTCCTTAATGAGATTAAAAGAATATTTTCATAATAAAATTTTAATCAAATAAATTTCTATATGGTGAAAAATACACAACTCTTTTATAAAACTCGTGAGAAGGTCGAAGACACCTATACTCACGGGTCTTTTCTTCTTTTTTTTTCAGGATCGTGAATGTCTTGAAGACACCAACATATAATTGAAGGTTAATTTACATAATTTAAGTAAGAGAAGTCCCTCAAGGGACCACCAGGTCACCAATCCTGAGACGTGAGACAGTTCCCAAACTAAGGACAAACCTCTTGATTTTAGGGTATCCGACACGTCACGTCGGTTTTACTTATTATTATTTTATTTTTTTTAAAGAGAAGTTTTGTTAACTATACCGTAATATCAGTTAACTTTTCTTACTTCAATAATGAAATATCTTCAATAATGAACACCATATACGTAGTAGATGTGTTTCTTAATTACGTGGTTTTTCAAAGTCATAATAAACACTCTAAATCTCTAGTATATCTACTCGACAGGGTTATCTTTTTATGCTTCCTTTTCTTAAGTTCACCCTAACTAGTCTACTGTCGTTGAACTTTTTATTATGGAGTTCATGTACGTTGGGTGAGGTCACAAGAACGGACCTCTTAGGGTCCCTGTCCTCGGACCACCCGACGGTAGATACCCCAGAGTGTCTCAACCTGTGCTGACTTCACTGAATCGTCGTCGTCGTTCATGTACGTCTGATTTGAACATTATGTAAAAATCCCCTTACAATCTTCTTTCTTTCTTTTGTTATGACATATAGGAATAAATGTGAACTTCCTTAAACTCGGGACTTAAAAAAGTCCAAAGAACGATGAAAGTTAAAGGATATTCTTATAATTACAAAATAAAAATTCGTGCCAAACACTTTACGTAAAACATTAAGAGGTCTTTATTATCTACATACCGTATAGATAAGTTTATCTCGTTTACTTAGAGGTTTTTGTGTCTTCGTTACACTCAGTAATTTGTCGTAATTCATAATCCCATTTTAAATCAGACCGAAAATTGATGTCAATCGATTGGTTACTCCATAACCACCTTAATAAACCTTATGAGTTTGACTTCAACGATTTCCGCTCAAGACACATAATTATATGAAGGACATCAGAAACCGTCTTACGACGATCACTTCCTTCCTATGTTTTCCAATGACACCGACCTCTCTTTCTCGTCCTTTTCAAACACCCGAAATTCCCGCCGAGGAACAGACTCCTGTTTGTGTCTCGTTTATGCCTGTGGGACAGTTTTTCGGACACCATAGTATGTCAGTGTTGAGTTCACGTTGAAAAACGATTAAAATAAGAAAATTCTTTCTTTAAATACTTCTCAACCCGTATGATGGATGATAGGATACACACACCGTCCCAAGAAAAAACCACTTAAAGGAGTGTCATTTTCAAAGTTTACATTGAATTAAATCGACACATGTCAATCGAAAGACCGGTAACGAGAATTTCTTAGTAACCATTTCAATAAATTTTGTCACCTGATATATGAACCTCAAAAGATAAAACGATCGGAACAGGACATCTCGTCATTTCTATTGATAGAACTGTTTTTCAACTCCTAATAAAACATAAGTACAACTATGAATACAAAATTTTAATAAAATGAAAACTTGAGGAATTGAATACGTTGTTATTAATCTTATTTAAAACCCTCTTTTCGTCTGTTTAAAAAAAAGGAGTTTTATGAACTATATGTATCAAACTAAAAATTTCAAAATTCTTGATAATCCTCTTTGTCACCATCTATACTCATTTACAATCATAAGAAACCGTACATCTAAACGATAATTCAAAACAGAAAAAAAATCTTTGAAACAACATAAATCAAAATAATAGAACGAACAAATAAACAAAATTAAAATTCTTGAACAAATCGAGACTAGTGTGTATTTTAACTCCTAAATATACGTCCTATATGAAAATTTAGAATGAAAAATAAAAAAGTAACTTCATATTAGTTAAATATTATAAAATAATCAAAGGGTCACATGTATGTCATATAACCAAGTCAAAGAACGTATAATATAAGGTAATATCCAATAATATTCTTTAACCCATATTAAGGGACACGACATGTTATTTAGCAATAACGAGTAGAGAGAATACATATCATCTAACAACTAAAATATGGGGATTAAACAAGGAAGGAGGAAAGGAGAAGGGAAAACATTGACGTTCAAACAAAAGATATAGAAGTTCAGAGAGAAACAAACGGACATGGAACCAAACATAAAAATCGAGGGCGTATATTCACTGTGGCGTATCCTAAAAGAAAGAGGCACACCGACTGAAGTGCGTCGTAATATAAGACATCCACACAGACGTCACGACGTCTACCTCCATAAAGTAAGAAAAAATGCCTACTCAATGTAAGGTCACGTACACGGTGTGCGCACGTAGAACATAGAAGAATTGGGTCAACAAGGAGCTACCCGTGAACCCAACGAAGGTACAATAGTGCCGATAACATTTACCACGACGACACTTGTAACCCTACGTATATAGAAAAGTTTAATCACAAAAACAAAAAAGGAGTATGTCTAGGTCCTCACCTTAATAACCTAGTATACCATCAAGATAGAAGTCAAAGAACTCCTTGGAGGTATGACAAAAAGTGTCACCGATATGGTTAAATGTAAGGGTAGTTGGCACATCTTGTCAAGAGAAAAGAAATTACCGACCGAGGAATTTCCCTTTTTCACTTTTTACTGTCCTCCCTTTTGATAATTGAGACTCTTACTCTTTCTTTTTCTTAACTTCTTTTCTTTTGTCTCGGATTTCTTTGAGACACTATGGCAGTTTGTCTGATTAATATGTAACATCCTCAGGGTCTTCCTCTTCTCTTTTCCAATCTTGATCCGAAACTCACCACAATATAGTACAAACTTATCCCATATAAGACGAATCAAAAAATTTTTCTTGGACAATTATTCCTATCACCTATATCGTCCTGTTATGTACGAAACGTAACAATTTTATCCTTATAAAAAACTACAATAGTATTTACTCTAATAAAAGAATCAAAAGAAAAACATATCCAACAACTATATTTCTTCGTGTTGACTAAAATCATGCAACTAAAAACAAAGGAAGTTGAAATTATTTAAGTAAATAAGACTATCAAAAAAAAATTTATCTCAGAAATCGTAAAAGACGTATACCCCAATACATAAACATTTGTCTCTTTTAAAACGAAAAAGGAAAGACTAAACCTACGGAAAAGAAATAAAAAAGTGTAGACTAACGAGAACGATCATGAAGGTCGTAATACAACTTATCTTCACCGTTCTCACCCGTGGGACACATTCAACACATATATTGAAAAATTAGTACAAAACCTGATCATTCAAAATTTCAGTTCTTAGATCAGTCAAACTAAAAATATCCACTAACTACCCGTTTAACACTACTATAGGTCAATATTGTTACAATGTGATTATCCAATGCAGACTCTAACAGATAAATTTTAACTTATAACCATATACATCATATATGATACATAACGGACTAAAAGTATCAGCAAACACGTCACTATTGGAGTCTTGAATTACGGTTCAACACTATCGTATTCGGACTGACCAAAGTACTGAAAATCTTTTTCACAACATTTTGAAAATTTCTTACGTCTTCACCGTCAGGACCGTAGAGTCCCGGAGTACGGAGAGAATCAAGCGACTTTCCGACTCCATAAGAGTAAGGACCATAATGACACCCCTACGTTATGTAATGCACCCTTCGAGACTAACTCACGATCATGTATTCCTTGTATAAGAGGAAATCTCGGAGTTTTTCTTTGGTTCCGACGACTGTACAAACAAAGTCTGAAGATCTGTCGTCTTAAGACCCTCTTATGTAAAGAAATTTTTTTTAAAATAAATAAATAAACTGACACGACCCAGAAGCAACAAACCCGAGAGGGATCACACCGCTCATCCCTGAGGAGAGATCAACACTACGTACCCGAAGAGTGACGTCACCGAAGAGAACAACGCCTCGTGTCTGAGTTCTCGCAAGCCCGAAGTTATCAACGTCCAGGGCCCGAAATCTAATGTCCGAGTCATCAATACCACGTACCCGATCAACAGGACACAACACACCCTAGAAAGACCTGGTCCCTAGTTTGACCAGATACAGAAACCATAACCGTCCGTCTAAGAAATGGTGACTGGTGGTCCCTTCGGGATAAAGAGAAAATTCGGAGGATCAAATACTATGAAACAATGTCGTCGAGAACCTTTGATTATATCATTGGCTACTATTATAAGAATAAGACCATAATTAAACTCTCCGAACTACATCGATGTACATATTTATACTAACTTTTCTCCTAGAAAAGGGAGGATTGAATGCTATTGGTGTCAAAAACCTTATGATTCATAAACGATCTGTAGTAATAAAATAAATTTAAGAATTTGTGACATTCTATGATAATATAGAACATGAAATTTTCAGTGGTTCTGAGTCTTTCTCCTTGGGAATGCGTCAGACTTACAACCACAGACTGGTTTTCGGATACAAAAGAAAGGAGATAGTGACAAAGAAATACATGGTTGTCTTCGGTCAAAGACAACCACCGTCATCCATCATAAATATCTAAAAGAAGAAATTGAGTGTTAAATGTAAACATATTAGATGTGTCTATTTCTTACTACCAGAGAATTTACACGGAAAAGGGTTTCAAGACTCAAGATATATTAAAATCATAAACAAACGTAAAATTTAAAAGTCGGTTTCCGGTCTTATATCTTTACTTAACATAGGAAGACAAGTAGACCCTAGTAACTTATTGATTTTGGTAATTCATGGTTTTTAAAGAGTACCTTCAAGACTTTTGAAATCTCAATGGAGATCTCTTAGTCTTACTAATGTTATAGGTAAGAACAAATAATCGTCGAATTTCATCTAGTAAGTCTTGTTTACCGATCCCTAGCTAAAAATAAACTCTCGGGGGGTTTACCTCACTGACGATTATTTCTACTTACATTAACTATCTCATAGTAGATAGGGTAAATACTACTGACCAATATCCCTTTTCGTTTGGAAATTTCATAGAAATCACCTTCTTCTACTGTACCAGAACTTGTACTACCAAAACACAAGTACAAACTACTGTCTACAAAAACCTCCCCCTGAACACTGTGACGACTTATTTATAACTTTGTGACGTCCCTGGTTTACGTATAAACACGTCGAAGAAGTAAGTCAGAGAAACGTTTATCATAAATAATTGTCACATCAAACCGATTGTAACTTCTGGATGGTACACCGCCGACAAGAATCCACCACTCTTACAGGAATTATTGTAACCTTATAAAGGAAAAGTTTCACTTCACTTTTTAAACATACCCATTACTTACCTTTCATTGTAAAATTAACCGGAACAACAAGAAATCAACGATTCAGCACGGACTAAGAAACACTGGGTAACTGACAGGAAGTGATCTTGAAACGTTTATATGTTGATCTCAAAAATTTTTACCATATATATCCATCAATTAAACTAGTACCGTAGACCAGGGTAGTGAAGTACCCTTTATCTACCCCTTTGTCACAGTCTGAATTAAAAAAACCCGAGGTTTTCGTGACGTCTACCATTAACGTCGGTACTTTAATTTTCTGTGAATGAGGAACCTTCTTTTCAATACTGGTTGGATCCATTGCATAACTTTTCGTCTCTGTAATGAAACGGTTGTTTCCAGGTAGATCAGTTCGGATACGAAAAAGGTCACCAGTACATACCTACACTCTCAACCTGACACTTCTTCCGACTCGCGACTTCTAAACTACGAAAACTTGACACCACAACCTCTTCTGAGAACTCTCAGGGAACCTGACACTCCTCTAGGTTGGTCAGGTAGGATTTCCTCTAGTCAGGACCCACAAGTAACCTTCCTGACGAGAACTTCGATTTTGAGGTTATGAAACCGGTGGAGTACGTTTCTCAACTGAGTAACCTTTTCTGGGACCACGACCCTCCCTAACCCCGGTTCTCCTCTTCCCCTGCTGTCTCCTACTCAAGCGACCTACCGTAGTGGTTGAGCTACCTGGGCTCAGACTCACTTAAGGCCCTCAACCATTACCTGTCCCTCCGGACCACACGACACTAAGTACCCCAGTGTTTCTCAGTCTGTGCTGACTCGCTGACTTGACTTGACTTCACCTCGGACTACCTGACGGCAGACACCCCAACGTGTTTTAACCTGTGCTGACTTCGCTGAATCGTCGTCGTCGTTCGTCGTATCAAATTCGAAATCATTATTTCCTCCTCGTACGTAAGATCCTATAATTTTTAGACTTTCTTCTCTTCGTCAGAGACATTTTATAAAAATAATTAAACATCAATAATCGTCCTTAGTACATTGTGACAAAGAAACACTACCTTAACTTAACAATGTAAGAAGTATTTTCATTTTTCCTGTACGAATGACATAAACTCAATTCAGAATCACATTACCTCTTTATCTAGATATTTGTTTACTTTGATCGAGTGGACTAAAACACATTCTCTTAGTAATAGGTAACAATTTACGTACAGATCCTTCGTAGTGATACTTGTTTCGATCACCTCCACTACCTTAAGGTCAACTCGATAAAGTTTAGGATTTTCTACTACGACACTTTTACGACGTGAGTTATACGGTCGTTTAAACCTTTTCAGTCGTCACCGGTGTCCTGACCTTTTCCAGTCAAAAGTAAGGTTAAGGTTTCTTTCCGTTACGGTTTCTTACGAGTTTGATGGCGTGTTAACGTGAGTAGAGTGTGCGATCGTTTCACTACGAATTTTAAGAGGTTCGGTCCGAAGTCGTTATGCACTTGGCACTTTAAGGACTACAAGTTCGACCTAAATCTTTTCTGTCTCCTTGGTCTCTAGTTTAATGGTTGTAGGTAACCTAGTATCTTTTTCGTTCTCTCAAGGTCTTTTTGTAGATAAAGACGAAATAACTGATACGGTTTCGGAAACTGACACACCTAGTGTTATATGACGCCTTTTAAGACTTTCTCTACCCTTATGGTCTGGTGGACTGGACGGAGAACTCTTTAGACATACGTCCAGTCCTTCGTTGTCAATCTTGACCTGTACCTTGTTGTCTNAGTTCTGACATATAACAGTGGGACGAATAAATTGAATATACGTCTCATGTAGTACTCTTTGCGACCCGACCTCCTTCGTGTTCGACCTTAGTTCTAACGGCCCTCTTTATACTTATTGGAGTCTATACGTCTACTGTGGTGGGAATACCGTCTTTCACTTCTCCTTGATTTTTCGGAGAACTACTTTCACTTTCTCCTCTCACTTTTTCAACCGAATTTCGAGTCGTAAGTCTTTTGATTCTAGTACCGTAGGCCAGGGTAGTGAAGTGCCGTCTATCCACCCCTTTGTCACGTTTGTCACCGACTGAAATAAAAAGACCCGAGGTTTTAGTGACGTCTACCACTGACGTCGGTACTCTTCTTTTCTACGAATGAGGAACCTTCCTTTCAATACTGGTTGGATCTGTCGTATAATTTTTCGTCTCTCTCTGTAATGAAACAGTTTTTTCCAGGTTGATTAGTTCCGATACCAAAAAGGACACCAGTACATACCTACACTCTCAACCTGATATTTCTTTCGACTCGTGACTTCTTTAACTACCAAAACTTGACACCACAACCTCTTCTGAGAACTCTCAGGGAACCTGACGTTTCTCTAGGTTGGTCAGGGAGGATTTCCTCTAGTCGGGACCCATAAGTAACCTTCCTGACTACAACTTCGACTTTGAGGTTATGAAACCGGTGGACTACGTTTCTCGACTGAGTAAACTTTTCTGGGACTACGACCCTTTCTAACTCCCGTCCTCCTCTTCCCCTGCTGTCTCCTATTTAACCAACCTATCGTAGTGACTGAGTTACCTGCACCCAAACCCACCTGAGGCCCTCAACCACTAGCTGTCCTTCTGGACCTCACGACGTCTAGTACCCCAACGTTTCTCAGTCTGTGACTCGAGGAGTCATCTCGTGACGAAGTTTCATAACGGGTGCACTCTCTGCAAAAACGTGAAATTTAGTGGTCAAGTCAACTCAAACTTAAACTTTAAGTATAGACTTTAGTGAATAGAAAAGAGAATTACATGTACAATACAGAAAATACTAGTCGTTAGTGTATCCAGAGAACAAAATAACATAGACTTATAGTCAACAAGACATCATTCATCTTGACAGACAAAGAAACTACTTAAGAAATGTATTGGACGTTTCACCGAAGACCTATTCGTCGTATCGGAATAAAATTTAGTCGACCAGGGTTTATTACATTTTTAACCCACTTTGAGGTAGGTTGGAAAATTACATTACATTCTCATTTTTATTACTTGTCTTTAAACTAAAATTAAATTCAAATTTAAATCAAATTTGACGACAATGAGATTGTATTTAACAACGAGAAAGATTAAGAGATTCAACCAAACGAAATACCTAAAAGACTCTTTCGTCCTTCACTGGATTACGAAAACGAAATTTTCTTCTTTGGCATTGTGACAGGTCCTTTATGAGTGTGGAGTGAAGGGGTGGATCTCTCAGGAACTTATGTCATAATATAAAGGGAGAACTAAATACAGATCATGAATCATGTTATAGAGCGTGTAGTATTTATGAATTTATTGTAAACTACCCACTTTACTTCTTACGAAAAAAGTACAGACGATACTTTTAAGGTTAAGTCTTATCCTTAGTTATATTACAATAAAAATTCGGTTTTTCACTATAACGATTTTTCTTTATTTTCGTATAGAAAACTGGTAATTAACTATCGGTGTTCACCGAATACATTACATTTAAAGAGGAAATATCAGAGTCTTTAGTTAGTAAATTACTTCGAATATAAATTTATTAAACGTCTTTGAGATAAAGAGTATCATCCTAATTTGAGAATGTAGGTCAATTACTGTAAACGTAAGTTTAAAATTTTATAACATACATATATTAAATCGTCTTAATATGAGAATCATAAGTGTTTGATTACATTTGATTTGTAACCAAGTTCCTCATAAGTAAACATAACTTGACAATAATTACCACAATTGATTAAAATTACTTGTATATAATTTTATTAAAATAAAGAAATCAATACTGACGTCACCCAGAATCAAACTCGTACACCCCAGAAAGTGACACCGGGCCCGAAAAACAACATCGCGAACTTGAGGTCTCACACACCTGAATCATCAACGCAACGTATCATCAACACTACGTGTCCGAGTCAATGGGACGTCGTACACCCTAGAATGAAGGGACTGGTCCCTAACTTGGACACAAGGGACGTAACCTGCCGTATAAGAATTGGAGACCTGGTGGTCCCTTCAGAGGTTTATTATAAAAAATCACTGAATTTGTAATCTTGAGCTACTCAACACTTTATATTCGTTCACCAATGAAATGTTATCACATAACCAAAACGGCATGTAGTTATACTTAGACGGTGTCCACATGTGCACAAGGGTTAGGACTTGAGGGGAGGGTGAAGGGAGGGGCATGGTAGGGAGACCCAGTAGAGTCACGTGGTCGGGGTTCGTAGAACATAGGACGTAGCTTGGATCTGACCGCTGAGTAAAGAATATACTATAATATGTACAAAGTTAGACTGAGGAATTTTTACTAGTCACGTTTGACTTACTCTGGGGGGGGGAAAAGAAGACAAATTAAAAGGTAACACACGACAATTGATCAAGAGATAAAGACAAAAATTAAGTTTATTAAACATGAACACTTCGTTCATGTTTAAATTAAACATGAACACGAAGGAAAGTTTAAGAAAGAAACGTCGGTTCACATAACATCAGTGATTTAAAAAGTTGACAACAGTATAACTCTCCTACAATTTTATAATTATACGAATTAAAACAAGGGAAAATAATAATTATGTAGATTAGTACGTCGTTTCAACTTTTTATATTGTCAAGTGTGGGTATATGAGTGGGTGGTAAATCATATGAACGATATATATCGTTCATATATATGTGGGATGGTAAATCATATAAACGAAATAGTGTATAGATAGGTATAAAACCAGAAAGAAAGTAGATCATAAGGTAAAATAAAAACTACACAAAGTTTCATTTACGTCTGTAGTCCTGAGAAGGGAGATTTAAGGAGTTGATTCGAAACAAAACTTTTCTAGATGAAAAGAGGAAAGGATAACGTAAGTCGTAACTACAAAATTTTGAAAAAGAAAAGATAAATAAACGAAATAAGATAAATGAAAAATAATAAAAACAATGCTAACGTGACCTAGCAGTAACGAGACGTACCAGGAAGAGATCGACGGCGACCGTCCCGACGAGGAATAACACGTACCCGAAGAGTGGCGTCACCGAAGAGAAGAACGCCTCGTGTCCTAGATCCACACACACCCAAAGTCATCAACGTAGTGAGTCCGAGTCATCAAAGTCGTGCACCCGAGTCATCAACACCACGTACCTGAATCAACGAGAAGTTTTACACCCTAGAAGGGTGTGGTCCCTACCCTAGGTACAGGGGATGTAACCGTCCGTTAAGAATAGGTGACATGTGGTTCCTTCCTCAGGGTAAGAGGAAAAAATTATATCTTTTGTCCAACCGTTCGACGTCGGTAGACCGAACTGTGGACGAAAACATGCATTTCAAAATAACCGGGTATCAGTCACGAGTAAACAATTACAATAGAGACCGACGAAAGAACGACGTGACCGTCTCAACTGTGTCCCTAGTATACCGGACGTTTCGGTTCTTACAAATGAGAGACGGGAGATGTCTTTTTTAGACGTCGGTGAGTATGTCTCCGGTACTTTGAAGAAAGATTTAAGTAACTATCATTAACACAGTCAGTTCCGTAAGTAGAAGACCAATCTTTCAAGGATAAATATAACTCGTTTTTAGAAGAAAAGGTCCATTAGAACCTACGTACTGTCAGAAAATCCTTAAACTTTTTACATACGAACGAGAGTAGAGAAAGACGTTCAGATACATGGTGAGGATCAGAAGGGTCAACATTTTAAGACATCAAATAAGTCAAGTGTGAATTTACTGGATACATTGAGTTAAAATTTGGAAAGTGGATAGAACAAAGGACAGTAATAAGGAATCTGTAACTATGAGTCTAGTCTTAGGTCAAATAATTAGGATAGCCACACTAACCGAGTCTCGTCAGACAAAGAAGGTATAAAATTAAAAATAATTCAAAATGATACGTAAAGAATATATGACAAATGGGTCACTACAATAATGACAATTATACCCGATTCTACGTAATAGGAATGTCCATCGAAATAATGTAATCACCGAAAATAACTTGAATTTAAGTTTTGGTGTTTCAGAAAATACATAGAATGACAATACCGTCTAGAAGAGGTAAGAAAAGACTTGGGTGTCGTCTTGAAAATGGAAACACTCTCAGGTGACATAGCTGTATCGACTGAATCGGTAAAAATAACTCTTCAAAAACGTAGAACAGACAGTAAGAATACAAAAGACAAAAAGAATCGACAGGACACTCTTAAATTATCATCAATGAAGTCCAATTTCGCAGACGGAGGTTACGCCCTCTGGGCCCAAGCTAGGGACCCAGCCCTTCTAGGGAACCTCTTCCTTTACCGTTAGCAAGGTCATAAGAACGGACCTCTTAGGGTACCTGCCTCTTCGGATCATCCAATGTCAGGTGCCCCAGCGTTTCTCAGCCTGTGCTGACTCACTGAAGTGGAGAAGTGGAGTGAAGTAGTAGTGGAACGATATACACGTGTTAGTAACTTGTGTTCACTTTAAAAACACCCTCAAAGACAATCTTAAATACCATTTCACTTATTAAAGAGTCGTCTATTAGGAGAGGGTAGGAAAAGGAACCCGACTATATAAGTAGAGACTGAGCGACTGAAACCTGAACTAGTATACCGAAGGAACTCGGTCATCTTACCTCTACCTTCACCGTCGTTCGTCAAAGATTCTACTCCGAAATTCTCGGGACGTTTCAAAGAAAATCGAGAGAACATGAAATGGGTAAAGGATGTTCTTTTTTTTTCTAACGGAGTCAATTAATGACGGGGAAACCTAACCCAAGGTTTTATTTTCTATTCACTTCCTCTTGACTTGAACTAAGTGTTTGACTTTCGTCTCTAAGAGGTCGGTTTAGACTCAAGTACTCTTTAAACATAAATTATGACATTCGGTAACCGTAAAAACCTCAACAGTATGTCGTAATTAAGCGGTTATCGACTAGGAATATGCCAATTCGTTCGGTAAGACAAACATCCCTTAGCAGAGACTTTACGGATAATGAACATTTATCGTTTCACTGTGATCTGGTAGAACTTGGGACCCACTTGCCTCTAGTCTCCATTTAAAACACGATTCTACGCACAGTTACCGTCCTCTATTCTCTAGGAGACTCCTTTCCCTGATATTAATGATTTAATATGTCCTATGTGTCTATCTACGATGACGAGACCGAACACGGAGTTTATGAAACCCGGTAAAGGAATGAAGAAACGTCAAACTAAACGATGGTAACAAACTAAAAAGATGAAAAAAGATAAGACAAAAAGATAAAGAGGAGTACAAGACACTACAAAATAGTGAAAACCTTTATCATGTACAAAAGTGTCTGATATTCATCATACATTTCTTTATTGTCTTATTCTGATAACCTCAAGATCAAGACCGAGATGGTAAACAATTGTGTCAGTGAGGTTTATTCAATGAATTTGGTAAAGGAGGAAAAGTATCACCCCAATTATTTATTGAGTGTCAACGACGATACGACTTTACTTTACTGTCTCAGTAACCGAGTCGTAGTAAACATATATCAGTAAATCCTTTATGAATAACTTACTTGAGACTCCTTATGTCACGAAACGTGTAATATTTTTTTAGTTACGTAAAATACCGTAAAACTATTAATGTCAGGATCTTTCATGAACAACCATAATATAACTACGGTCTACTTTTCTTTTTTCTTAAGCTGAAGATAGACACCTCATTTCTTCTATTTATAAACGACGACCTTTAGGACCTTGTCAAAATATCTACACAAAATACAATGTAGTACCGAATTATGAAATAAAGTCCTGAAAAATGTCATGGGAACTTTTACTTATCCATAACAGTCATCGACAACAGAACAAAAACAAAATAATAATAAAAAAATTAAAACCGACACGATACAGAAGTAACGACACACGTCCGAAAGAGACCAACACCGCTCACCCCCGAGGAGAAGTAACGCTACGAGCCCGAAGAGGAGCATCACCGAAGAGAACATTATGTCTCCGAGATCAGTGCCCAAAATCACCAACACCACGTACCCGAATCAACGAGGCGTCGCACACTTTAGAAGGGTTGGTCCCTAACTTGGGTACAAGGGACACAACAGTCCGTCTAAGAATAGGTGATATGGTTATCCACCATAAAAAACAAGATAGACTTCTTGTCTATAATTCTTTATTTTTTGACGGAAATAAGTATATCAAGATAGAAATAAGTATATCAATGAGAAATAAGTATACCAAGATAGATATACTTAGGTTCCGTCTTATATTCTTCTAACAAATACGAGACAAGGGAGAAGATCAACTGTAAATAAATCTTATATTTAAGTTCATATATAGTACGGTGACTCATAATACGTACTAGTATAAGAAAAACATATTGGAACCTATTCCATGTTATTTTTGTTACTCCGATTGTTGAGAAGAGAGGATAATAAACCCGTACATAGTCTGTAAAACTGACCAAGTATCCTTAGAAAAACAAAATTAAATTTTTAATCAACACTAAAATTGTTAAGTGTATAATGTCTCCGTGTATGTGATTTTAGTTAACAGAAAAAATCAAAGAAAAGTTTAAGTGGAGGAAAACAAACCACACTCAGAAAAAGAACGTGTCCCCTCCATAACTACCCGGTCTGGACTTACACCGAACGTAATAAAGAAGGGTAAAAGGTAAACGGTTTTGAATGAGTTTACTAGTATAGATTAAATTCTCCTCCGACCTTTCTAGAGTAGACACACACACGGAACTTCCTCCCCTTTTGTACCTATGGTCATTTCGATCGTCAGAGACGATATACAAACTAAAATTTTAAGTCTTTATAATAAAAATAAGACTTTTATAAAATAGATAGATATGACACTACCTGTCCCTCCGGACCGCACGACGCTAAGTACCCCAGCGTTTCTCAGCCTGTACTGACTCCCTGACTTGACTTGACTATGACAGATGACGACTCAGTCACAAAATTCTCTTGTTATTATTAACATACAGTAAATTGACTAATTAAGGAAATCAATGTGTTTACCAGTTACCCAGACCATTGGGTTTATCCTTCCTTGTTGATTTCTTTATCTTTAAAATTCACTATATAAAATTTAAGAACTGTCCAACGGGTCTTTTCATCCACCTCTCACTATTTATCAACGAATACGTTCGATTATTATAAACGTAAGTGATGAATTATCTCCGAAAATTACTAAATTAGATACTACGTTTGTCAAAACAGGATATGGATTATCTTTAGAACACGTATAAAGTAATCTATATATTGACTCATAAAGTAAAAAATTTACTAATACATTTACCATAATACTAAAATTCAAGGTGAAAAGTAACGACCAAACATTATTTCATTCACTGAGAACACATAATTGAAACATAGGACGTTGGAATAACGTTAATACACTAATCAAGGTCTCTCAAAAAAACAACAACTATGAAATCCTAAAAGACGTATCTGCTAGTGTAGTAGACGTTTGTTTTCCGTCAAATTAAAGAAGGAAAGGTTAGACATATGGAAAATAAAGAAAAGGAGCAGAATAATGTAATCGATCATAAAGGTTATACTACAGTTTTTCCTCATCACTCTTCCCTGTGGGAACGGAACAATAGAATAGTCCTTTCGAAGTTTAATGGGTGGTGATTCATATTAGGATCATAAATAGTTCAACTGTCTTAACGATAAATAAGGATCAAACGTACGTACATACGAGTCAACAAAATCAACACAGATTGAGAATTTTGGATACCTGACATCGGACGGTCCGAGGAGACAGTTACCCTAAGAGGTCCGTTCTTATGACCTCACCCAACGGTAAAGAAAGAGGTCCCCTAGAAGGACTGGGTCCCTAGCTTGGGCCCAGAGGGAGTAACATCCGTCCACGAAATGGCAGACTCGGTGGTCCCTTCAGGACCACTATCTAATGTAATTAACTAAAAGTTTACAACTGAGTTGGAACGTATGGACCCTATTTAGAGTGAACCAGTACCGTATAAATTATGTAGTAACCCAAGTTAAACAATCATAAAATAAGTGTCAAAAACGTAGATGTTGAGTACTCAAATTTAGACATCAAAAGAACATTACAGAAACAGATCAAAATCATAATCCCATTACGACCGGAGTACCTCATTGAATCCTTAGTAGATAAGACGACACAGGAGACTTTCTCTAAGATCTCCTATTTCGAGTTGTAAGTCTTTTGATTCTAGTACCGGAGACCAGGATAGTGAAGTACCGTTTATCTACCCCTTTGTCACGGACTGAATTAAAAAGACCCGAGGTTTTAGTGACGTCTACCATTAACGTCGACACTTTAATTTTCTGCGAATGAGGAACCTTCCTTTCAATACTGGTTGGATCTGACGTATAATTTTTCGTCTCTGTAATGAAACAGTTGTCTCCAGGTAGATCTGTACCGACACCAAAAAGGTCACCAGTGCATACCTACACTCTCCACCTGATATTTCTTTCGACTCGTGGCTTCTTAACTACGAAAACTTGGCACCACAACCTCTTCTGAGAACTATCAGGGAACCTGACGTTCCTCTAGGTTGGTCAGGTAGGATTTCCTCTAGTCAGGACCCACGAGTAACCATCCTGACTACAACTTCGACTTTAAGGTTATGAAACAGGTGGACTATGCTTCTCGACTAAGTAAACTTTTCTGGGACTACGACCCTTTCTGACTCCCGTCCTCCTCTTCCCCTACTGTCTCCTACTCTACCAACCTACCGTAGTGGTTGAGGTACCTGTACCCAAACCAACTTGAGGTCCTCAACCACTACCTGTCCCTCCGGACCTCACGACGTCAAGTACCCCAGTGTTTCTGAGCCTGTACTGACTCACCGACTTGACTTGACTATATTAAAAAAGGAATTCACAAACCACCTTAACTCGTCACTTGGGTAGACCTGCACCACGAAAGAAAAAAACCTTTCAACAATAACTAAGTCATAGAAATTAGTAAACTTGTAGTTATTAAATTTACATGGTCAATTTTCTGACCTAGTTATTTATTCTGGGTTGTCATACAACAACTGTTGTTTACATAAAATATATATACAAACACATATATATATATACACACAAACACATAAGTCCTCTCCGGATAAGTATAACAAATAAAGAAGAACACACTCAAAACCCGGTTTAGCACAGTAAGTTCCTTAATCAGGCAAAGAAGATCCAATAACTTAAATACCCGTATCTCAATGAGTAAGTCAAGTCAAGTCAGCGAGTCAGCACAGACTGAGAAACGCTGGGGTACTTAGCGTCGTGCGATCCGGAGGGACAGGTAGTGGTTGAGGACCTAAAGTGAGTCTGAGTGTTGGTAGCTCAGTCACTACGGTAGGTCGGTAGAGTAGTAGACAGTAGGGGAAGAGGAAGGGGGTTAGGGAGGGTCGTAGTCAGAAAAGGTTTCTCAGTTGAGAAGCGTACTCCACCGGTTTCATGACCTCAAAGTCGAAATCGTAGTAAGGAAGGTTTCTTTAGGGTCCCGACTAGAGGAAGTCTTACCTGACCAACCTGGAGGAACGACAGGTTCCCTGAGAGTTCTCAGAAGAGGTTGTGGTGTCAAATTTTCGTAGTTAAGAAGCCACGAGTCCGAAGAAGTGTCAGGTTGAGAGTGTAGGTATGTACTGGTGTCCTTTTTGGTATCGGAACTGATCTGCCTGGAATCAGCCGTTTCATTACAGAGACGAAAACTTATATGATAGATCCAACCAGTATTGAAAAGAAGGTTCCTCATTCACAGAAAATTAAAGTACCGACGTCAGTGGTAGACGTCACTAAAACCTCGAGTGTTTTTATTTCAGACTGTGACAAAGGTGACAAAGGGGTAGAGAAAGGGTACTGCACTACCCTGGTCTACGGTACTAGAAGTAAAAGACTTACAACTCGAAATTCGGTTGAAAAAGTGAGAGGAGAAAGTGAAAGTAGTTCTCCGAAAAAGCAAGGAGAAGTGAAAGACGGCATTCCCACTACAATAGACGTATAGACTCCAATAACTACAAAGAGGGCCGTTAGAACTAAGGTCGAACAAAAAGAAGGTCAGGTCGCAAAGAGTACTACATGAGACGTACATTCAATGTATTCGTCCCACTGTTATATGTCGGAACTGCATGAGGAAAAGGATAAACCTTGGTCAGACAACAAGGTACAGGTCAAGATTGACAACGAAGG